>CABHPQ010125543.1:0-14551 GCA_902168405.1 Peromyscus aztecus | reverse complement strand
GCTTGAGCACCTGTCCCTATAGCTGCTCCCTGGGACTGTCTCTTTGGGACATTCCCAGCCAGAACACCATAGAGCGTAGAGTGCATTTACTGTACTTGTGGGGACCGGGAGGGACCCCTGTGTCACTGTGTCCTCCAAGTGCAGTGCGGCCTGAGGCCTCTACAAGAACCCCACACACACACACCATCTTGCCTCCCCTCCCACCCCGAAGTTCCTGATTTGGCTTGCAGGAGACCTACTGCTCCATCTGTCACCTAGTATATATACCTCCTCCCCTAGCAATCATGTCGTCCTGCCCTCTCCTGGCCCAGCACTCTCCAGGACAGGTTCATAAGGACCCAGCTACACTTCAGGAAGGCCCATGAGACTGTGACAAGGCCAAGGGCAGGGCCAAGACAATGGGCCTTATCAGAGACCCACAGATCCCCTGAGTATTAAAAACGAAAACAAACAAACAAAAAAAAAAACAGACCTGAGGCATTTTTTTAAAGGAGGGGCCTGCCAAGGTCCCCCCAAACTGGACCTAGCAGTCTCAACTGGCCTTGCCACGGCTCCTTTCTTTCCTCATGAAATGGAGAGAAGAGGCGTGGCGTTAGTTTCTAGTGTTAAATGTCAGTAGCAGCATCTGGCACCTGGGGAAATACCCTAGCTCCTTCTCCGGTCTGTGGAATTGGAACCTGTGTTCAGCAGTCCCTCCAAAGGATGCTGATGTAGCCAGTGATGGGACCTCCTGGCTCCCGGATTCCTTCTCCCTCCCCTGGGGCCTGTCCCCACCATTGACGCCTCCCTTCTCTTCCTCCTGAGCCCTGCAGCCCAAGGGCTTCTCCCACCAAGACCTGCTACAAAGCTCCCCAGTAGCTCCTTTAGTCTGACCAGCTAACCTTGGACGTCCTGTGTCCCAATGTTCCCTCCAGAGTGAAGAGACCTAGGTGCAGGTAAGCAGGCTCAGAACTAGGCTGCGTCACAGACCAGTCCCCCTCTCTCCCTTCCTTGTTTGTCAAAGGCAGCAGAAGCTCTGAGACGGAGCAGGAGACTGTGCAAGCCCTGGACCACCAGAGCCAGGATGCCACACAGAGCTGGGGGCGGGCTTCTGCGGTGTAGACCCAGATCTGCTTCCCAGAGGCTACTGCCCGGGAGCCCTGACCCTCCACCCAGTTTCACCTAGTATCTGCGTGAATGGGACACCCAGGCCAGCTCCCATCAACTAAGCATGCCTCAGTGTGAGCCAAGCCATTCCAGGTACAAATGCTACAAGAGCTGACCACTTCCCCGGAAGTTCCTCACGCTCCCCACCTCCTCACCCCCTCACCCTCTCTCTGTGTCCGGTGTCCCCCACTAGGCTTCTCAAGCCCCACAGACATCCCCACAGACGTTCACTCTTCCTCTCTGCCCAGCGCCAGCTCTGTGCATCTCCTGGCTCTTTGTGAATAGGACCTATTGTCGTCCCTGGATCTCCATGACAAAGCCCGGGGTCTCTCATTCTTTTTTGGCCGCTATAACAAAATATAACTGAGACTGGATAGATGATAAAGACTTGAGGGTTATCCAGTTCTTGAGGCTAAGAAGTACAGGCGCGTGGCACTGGCATCTGGTGAAGGCCAACTTGCTGCACCATGACACGGTAGGGCATCTTGATGAGACAGAGGAGGACTAGCGTGGTTCTCTCTTCTTCTCCGTAAGGCCTCTCTTGGGGGGCCCCACCCTCATGACTTCATCTAGCCCTCTTTATCTTCCAGAGAGCCCATCTCCAAACAACACTGACAGGAATTTCCCCAACAGATCTGTTCTAAAGATAGCTCTTTGGATCATGGAGAGGGCTGACGGGGCATCTTCTTTACCTACCCTCCTAGCCATGGCCACAGGTCTGGGCTGTGGTTTCATGAGTCATGGCCCCAGCCTTCCTCCTAATGAGCTGCGTTGGCCTGGTAAGTTAGTGAGCCTGGATTTTTCTCACCTGGAGGCCAGTGTTTCCCACATGACCCGTGTGTTCCTGAGACCCCCCTGGATATGTTGACCACCTATAAAGGTAGCAGAAGGCTTCCACACGGGAGGCAATAGTGTACACAGATGTGGGTGGCCACTCTCACCACAAGACGATAAACACACGGCGAAGAGATAGGCATTTGAGGCACAGCACCCGAGACTCAGAGGCAGGAGGATCGGGAATGGGGTTGACACCCTGTGCTTCTTGATTGCAGATGCACTGTAACCAGCCACCTCCTGCTTTGTACGAAACCAGACTCTTCCTTAAGTTACTTTTGTGGAGGGTTTGGTCCTGGTGGCAAGACACGTCACTAGCTCAACCAGTTAAACAAACAGCCACAGAAAGCTGTTGGCTGATAGTGAGGGAAGTGTAAGGGCTCCAGGCTTGCCTGTGGGGTCAGGGCTTTCCTGTGCAGGGGAAAGGCAGAGAGCAGCCAGCAACACTGAGGAGTGTCCTGAGGGAGGAAGCTGCCGGTGCAGTCTCTGTACCACGAGCCAGGAGGCTGGGTGAGGTGAGGAAGGAGGGACAAACCCATCCTCAGAGAGCAGTGGGCCCCTGCACATGGGTGCTCGGAGCTGCTGTGTAGGACGGGTGTCGTTCTGAGCTGTGGGACAAGGTTATGGGCGACCTTTTCAAATGATCCCTTTAGCTGTGCTACAGACTTAAGACGCAGCTAGGCCACGTGTGATGACACATACCGGTAGTACTTGGAAGGTGGGGGCCAGCCTGGGCTATCTGAGACTCTGTTTCAAAAGGCCCAAACAAAAAAAGACACAAACAGACAGGCTGCTGTGACCACCTGCCTGTGTCAGGGCAACCGTGACCAGCCAGCCTGGGATCTCCCTACCCCAGGAGCCAGAGCCGGGACCCCAACTCCCAGACACCCCACTCCAACAACTCCACCCCACTTTGATGTCTGCAAAGGGATTGGTGCACAAAATCCTGAGCCGATTGTATTTAGCATTAAAGAGTTTGTAAATTAATATTTAAGTCACTAGAGTCACAACCGTAAAGGCCCAGTTCTTAAGCTTTTAAATTCAACCCGCTAGTGTTTTTGATTTCTACAGCTGTCCTTCGCTGGGGGCAAGGGAGACACTTGGCTGTGTTTGGTCTATCCACATATTTGTTCCTGAAATTAAGGATATTAAACTACATTTATGCATTTAATTTTTAGTTGCTTTGTACACCTCCCAGTATTCTCAGTGACAAAAAGAAAATAACGAAAACTGTAGCTAGAGTTTTCCTGCCTGGCCCACAGTCAGGATAAATCTCTTTCACCTGCCAGTCCCACAGCCGCTCAGACCCAACCAAGTAAACACAGAGACTTATATTGCTTACAAACTGTATGGCCGTGGCAGGCTTCTTGCTAACTGTCCTTATAGCTTAAATTAATCCATTTCCATAAATCTATACCTTGCCACATGGCTCGTGGCTTACCGGCATCTTTACATGCTGCTTGTCCTGGTGGTGGCTGGCAGTCAGTGACTCCCTCTGCCTTCCTGTTCTTTTAATTCTCTCTGTTAGCCCCGCCTATACTTCCTGCCTAGCCACTGCCAATCAGTGTTTTATTAGCAACACATTTGCCATACAGAACATCCCACAGCAGAAAACCTCATAAATATTATTATAAAACCTACATTAAAATACAGTGTCCCGGGCTGGAGAGATGGCTCAGAGGTTAAGAGCACTGGCTGTTCTTCCAGAGGTCATGAGTTCAATTCCCAGCAACCACATGGTGGCTCACAACCATCCATAATGAGATCTGGTGCCCTCTTCTGACCTGCAGGTGTATATGCAGACAGAACACTGTATACGTAATAAATAAATAAATGAATAAATAAATAAATCTTTAGAAAAAAATACAGTGTCCCAGCTGCGTGGTGGTGTCACACGCCTTAATCCCAGCCCTTGGGAGGCAGAGGCAGGTGGATCTCTTTGAGTTTGAGGCTAGCCTGGTCTACAGAGTGAGTTCCAGAACAGCCGGAGAAACCCTATCTCAGGGGGAAAAAAAAATGCAGTGACCCAGGTTTTCCAAGGTTCCATTACTTTGTATGAATTTAGATTTTTGAGTGAAACACCTCAACTCTCATTGCTCAGTAATTACTTAAGTGTGCTCCCACGGCTGGCCTTTGAGTCTACTGAGTCAGGCTGTCTTAAGCAAGAAAGCAAGACAGGCATGTCATGTTTAGCAAGGCTAAATGGAGGCTCTCTGCTCACTGCTGGAGAACTGTTCGATGACTTTCACACTAACCTCTCAAGGAGCATGAGCTACTTTCTCAGCTGGTGGTGTCTAAAATCCCAGCAACCCCACCTGGCCCCCAGCCAGAGGCTGAGCCCATCTCACAATTGCCGTGTCCATCTTCCCATGTGGCGGAGAGGGGTCACACCTCATCCTGTTAGCCCACTGCAGAAGTGTGCAACTGCACTCACTTAGACGTCCCTTCATTCCCGGGCCATTTCCCAGCCTTCCTCTTTGTCAGCAGAGCCAACAGGTGACTCGAGTCCTCTGGATGACGCTTTCCCTCGAGGGGACACCTGCCTGCAGCTAGCTGCCTTGCAGAGCTAGTCTGAGTCCCTGGTCATTTGTCCCGGACAGGCTGTATTTTCACCAGTCAGCTGTGCCATCTGGGGGCCCCAGCTCAGGGGACAGATGTACAGCAGCAGGGACAGGATGGCAGGATGCCCCCGAGTCTCTGTGGGCCCTGAATACACATCTATGTCCTGTTCACCAGTGCTCCATAGGCAGCCTCCTGGAGCCAGGCTAGCAAACCTATATAGATGGGCCCTGGTGCTTTGAGAGGTAACTCGATGTTAAAACTAGAGGTAAAAATGTACATCCTCACCCTCAGGAAAAAAAGTAAAGCAAAAAAACACGGTAAAGATAATTTTATATCCATTGGGATGATGTTTCAGAAGAACGGACCACAGCATGTGCTGGGAGCGTGATGGGGCAGGTCCTCACAGAGGCTGTTCATGGGTTGGGGACTGGCCAGGTGGAAATTGTCTGGGAACTCCTCAAATGGTTAGCTCAGAACTATCACATTAAGTCCATGCCCAGGTATGGACTTGTACATAAGAAGTCAAGTGTGTCCACACAAATGTGTGCCAGGAATTTCCTCACACTGCCCATTCACATCAGCCCCAGAAGAGGAACAACCCCATCATCCACCTGTTATTCCATGGATCTTTTTAAAGGTATGTCCGCACAAAGATAAGCACTCGGCTGCAAAGGGGGATGAGGTTCTGACATGCTACAAGTGGATAAGCCCTGGAAACGTGTTACTTAGGAGAAGCCAGACACCCAAGGCCACATTCTGGGATTCTATTGCAGTCATCGGAGAGGCAAATCCAGGCAGGCAGACAGAATGGTAACAGAAGCATGAACAGCTTCTTTTTGAGTGTGCTCTGTAGTGATGGTTGTATCTATGAATATGCTGAAATGCATAGAGATACATGCATAAGATGGTTGAATTGCTATGATGTTCTTTTAGTTTGCTCCCTATTACTGTGATAGAGCATTCTGACCAAAAGCAACCTGGGGAGGAAAGGGTTTGGCTTACACTTCCTTGACACAGCCCACCACTGAGGGAAGCCAAGGCAGGAACTCACGCAGGAACCTGGAGGCAGGAACTGAAGCAGAGACCCTGGAGCAAAGTACACAGCCTCCTGACTTGCTTTCCACTGGCTTGCTTAGCTATCTTTATTACATAGCCCAAGTCCACCTGCCTGTGGCTAGCACCACCACCACCACCCATGGTGGGCTAGGCCTGCCTACATCAATTAGCAGTTAAGAAAACGCCTCCACAGACATGCCTACAGATGAATCTTATGGAGGCAATTCTTCGGTTGAGTTTCTCTCTTGCTGTGTGGCTCAATTTGTGTCAAATTAACAAAGACTAACCAGCACAGATATGTAAATTATACCACCAGCCCTTCCCCTCTGCCTACATCCAGGAGCTCCTTTTTACAACAGTAAGCAGAGGACAGAGATAGACAGACAGACAGACAGAGACAAATAGTTGGATGGATAATTTAGGGAATGGCACTGGGGATTGAAGCCACGGCTTTCCAAACATGCTAGGCAAACACTTTACTTCCGCACTATATAGTCCTAGCCCAATATATATATATAGCCAAGTACATGTGTGTGTGTGTGTGTGTGTGTGTGTGTGTGTATATACTTTCTTATATCAATAGCACCGTCTAACTACCATTTGGCATTTTATTTTCTCATAATTTAAAAAATGTATTCTTTGAGAATTTCATAGACGTATCCAATCATATCCATTTGATTGCAACTACCCCTCATTCTCCCCTCCGACTCCTCCCAGATGCCCCACCCCCTCCAATTTTTTTTCATCCACTGAGTCCAATTAGTACTGTCCATATGTGCATGGGTGTGGGGAGTCCACTGGAACAGTGCTGCATCACCAGAAAAAAAGAACTCTCCTTCCCTAGCAGCCATCAGCTGCCAAAGCTCCCCAACTAGGGGTGGAGACTCAAGTACACCACCACATACTACCACCACCACCACCACACACCACCACCACCACACACCATCACCACCACCACATATACACGGGATGGGGCCTTGAGTATACACATACACATACACACACACACACACACAGGGTGGGGCCTTGAGTACCCTCCACCCCACACACAGGGTGGAGCCTTGAGTATACACACACACACACACACACACACACACACACACACACACACACAGGGTGGGGCCTTGAGTACCCTCCACCCCACACACAGGGTGGGGCCTTGAGTATACACACACACACACACACACACACACACACACACACACACACGCTAAAATGTTACCTGGCTTAATCTTGGCCCTTAATTTTCTTACCTTTCCTTTAACTTAATACATGCTAGTGGTGTTTCAGTCCTTCATTGTTGTGTTTTTGTTTATTTTCTGGGGCTTGAACCAGGGCCTTGAGCATGCTTGGCAAAGCCCTACCACTGAACCACATCCCCTCCTCTCACCTTCCTGAGGAGGCACAGGACTTCATGGTAGAGAAGTCAGCTGCCATTCTCCTGTACTATGAGGCAGCCAGCATCTTAAGGCACCACCTCTCAGACCAGTAACAGTGCGATCTCTCCGTAGAGGTGGATCCAAGTTCTCATTCATATACACACACACCACCACCCCACATACACCACACACACATCACCCCCCCCACATACACCACCAACACACCACACATACACATCACCACCACCCCACACACACCACACACACACACCACCACCACCACACACACCACCACCACCCCACACACCACACACACCACACACATACCACCACACACATACCACCACCACCATCCCTGCCACCATCACCACCATCCACACCACCACTCCCCCATCATCACCACCATCCCCCACTCCCCCCCCACCTCCACCACCACCCCACCTCTCTACACACAGCTTCCTTCCCTCCACACCTCCCCCCACCGAAGACTTCTTTCTCCCCTTGACCCCTTTCTCTGTCTGTGCCCCAGGACAGAACTGCTGGCTCATCAATCCCTTTTTCTTCCACACTAAAGGAGTCAAATCTCCTATGGAGATCTGGGACCTCTTCCCTCCCCGGTGACCTGCCACAATATGGTCTCAGATAGGGCAGGGCAGGACCAGCTAGAGGCATGAGGGGGTCACGGGAGCTGCTGAAGCAAAAGCAGCGGAGGCAGGAGCAGAGAGCAGAGCAGCCCTGATGCACACACAGGTCATGACGGCAAACTGTCCTGTACCGCGTAGGCTCACACAGAAGCTGGCCCTGAAGAGGGGATCTGGCCCTCCCGTTTCTCTCAAAATGTCCTCCAAATTCCTGTCCTAGTCAGGCTAGCCGTTGGGTTCCGTGACAAGAAAAAGAACAACAAAACAACCCATGAGTATAGGCATTGCTCTCTTAAGGACTTTGTGTAAACTGTTTCCAGCATGGGTTAGTACTGATCTCATGATACAGAGACATCCGTAGTCAAAGCAGCTAAAGGGTTACTCATCCATGGAGGACAGAGAAGACTTCCTTTCTAGAAGTCTCTCCGTCAATTAACTCATAAATATGAGAGCTGTGACAAGGCTTCCTTAGTTGATTTCCAGGGGAGGTTATAAATGTGTAGTTATGTATCTGCTGCTTTGTATTTGCTACATATTCTCATTCAAAACCAAAAGTGTGGTTACGATGGATGGTTTCGTGTTCTGTATAAAGACCGCCTGTGTTTTCTATAAGGTTTAGCTAGGTATTTACAGAGCCTCATGCTTGAACAGCATGCACACAGGTTATGCTAATTTTACATTATACCATGTACGTAGTTTGGAGTCACTTTTCTTAAGACGGTATGACACAGCACTGTCATCTAGGTCAAGAGGCCATCTTCCCAGGACCAACTGTGCCTGCTTATAAAAGACCACGACAAGTGACTTTCTCAAGTGTAGGTGTTCCTTCAGAAAAGGAGGGAGTGAGGAGGTCACTGGACCCTCGTCGGAGTACCCAGCCTCTCCTCCCAGCCAGTTGTATGTAATTCTGCTCTAATCACACATAGCCTCACGGTTTTCCAAAGGATACAAGCTGGAAATCACTAGGGGCAGGGAACCCCACCCATGCAGCTCTGGGGAAGCCCTCAGGCATCCTGGGTGAAGACTTGCCAGTGTAACTGCTTCTGGGTCACCCAGGCTCCAGTCAGTAACCCCTCATCCATGCCCTTTCAAATAAACCCAATAAACTCATTGCTTCCCCAGCGTAAACTTTGAAAAAGTAAGGGAGTGGCTGTCTGCATTGAATCTGGGAGATGTGAGGAGCCCATGGTGACCCATGATGGGGCGTGGTCTCTTTTACCCTGAAGCTGAGCTCACCATGAGCAGAGAGCAACCATGTAGCTTGCCACCATTTTGGCTGGTGACCTCATTAAGATGGAGGTAACCATGTGATTTGCCACCATTTTGGCTAATAACATCATAAAGACGGCCATTTAAAAAGGCTTTTAACTGCTGAGTCACCCTTCCCACCCATGTTTGGTTTTGATTTTGACATAGATTTTTGTTTGTTTGTTTTGTTTTTTGTTTGTTTTGTTTTTTTGAAGACAGAGTTTCTCTGTGTAATAGCCTTGGCTGTCCTGGAACTTGCTTTGTAGACCAGGCTGGCCTCGAACTCACAGAAATCCTCCTGCCTCTGCCTCCCAAGTGCTGGGATTAAAGGTGTGCGCCACCACCGCCTGGCTGTTGACACAGACTTTATATATTTACCGGATCCTCTTGGGAACTTAAGAGTTTTCCCAGCCATGAGGCTTGAACACTGGCTGACTAACGTAGGGAGCGAACACTTTGAGATCTGTGGTGGCCTAGAGCTGATATCGATAAAGCACAGATCCTAAGAGGGGCTCAGGAGACAAACTGCCAGGTGTCAGACAAACAGCTGCCAGTGGGCATCTGCTGCAGCCAGGGCAGGAGGCTGCAGGGATGGGCTCTGCTGAGTCTTAACCCCTGCTCTTCCTGCCTGGCGTCTCCACCTATTCCTCCTTGGCTCCACACTAGTCTGCTTTGGTCTTGCCTCATGGCACTCTGGGCACCCTGGCTTTTGCTTTTACCTTTTGTTAGGATTCTGCCACTCCAGCTATATGACCACACATGCGCAGTTCAGTAGCTAAGCAAGGGGGTCTTAAGGCATCCGTGTGCTGTGTGATTACATAATGCACGGCAATCTGCGCGTGCGTGGCGTAGCTCCGTAAACCCACATGCGCACTTGCAGGGAAATCCTTAAAAAGCTAATCACAGACTCCTCCTCTCTTCTGCTCTCCCCCCCCACCACCACCACCACCACATGTGTCTCTTCCCAGGCCTGGTCACTTTCTTCTGTCCCCCCCACCCCCCCCACTTCCTCCTAATAAAGCTCTCGTGACCTTTCTTGCACGGTAACCAGCGCCACTTATTTAAAACTAGCACCTTTCAGTTACAACAGAAAGAGGTGAAGAGAAGCACAGCCCGATGCCACCACCCTCTGATGGCTTTTTGTCATTTTCTATGTTTGGTGTTCTCTAGATTACAGGGACTGAAGTCCAATGTACTTGTGGGAAGTCAAATAAGTCACCGAGTGTAATCGAGATCTAAATATATAGACTAGATGCATGGATTACTACATGCAATGTGAACATACATGAGATCAGGGAGGAACTGCCCTTTCTGGTTCACCTGGAGCAACATGTGCCTTCCTCTCCCTTCCACCTGCCAGAAACATTCAGAGTTTCTGTCCGACCGGTGGCCTGCTACTTCCTCGGGAGCTGAGATGCACTGGGGTCCCTCTCCCCTCTCCGTGACAGGAGAGCTAACTCCATCACTGCGTACAGCATGACCGTAAGCCATGATTTAGCTTTTGGGAAAAGAGAAAAGTTCTCTCTCTTCCACGACAGGTGCCTCTCACCTGGATCTGCCCACAGAACAGAGCTGGGTTCATCTCTTCAAAGGCAGAGATGCTTACCTTGATCCATCCTACATATGAGGTAGGAAACTAATACACTTCTCATGGTCCCCACTGCCTTGGCTCCTGGATAACTGGAGCGAATAAAACCTCCAAATGCTTGGGAAGAAATCATGAGTCTTTTTCTTAACTCGAGAAGCTTCTCTGTAAATGAGAGGGAAAGTCCAGGGAATTCCTTTTGTAGTTTTTAAGGTCAAAGGTCAACAATCAGAAGGACTGGCTAAAATGTATATCTAGGGAAGTTTATTTAAAAGTGTCTAGGTTTTGAAATATTATACACTGCAGTTATAACATTAACTATATAATATTATAATATATAATATTATAACAGCAGTTAAAGTATCAGACTGGCCTAGCAGATCTTCTGGGTATTCAATGACTGTATTCAGAGGCCTGGACTGATGTGATCAGAAGAATAAAAAGGGAAGGTTTTTTTCTGAGGGAGACCAGCTCCCTCTTATTCCCCCAGGGTCCTCTTGAGCAGGGAGAAATGAGGAATTTGTAGATAGAAGTATAGAGGAGAGAGACAGACAGAAAACACAGGACAGCCTCGGGAGGGCCTGGGTCCGAACCCACCAGCCCCTTCTGGCTCTACTAAAGGGCTTTTTAAAGGAATGTCACGGGGTGGAGCAAAAGACCTCCCCCCAGCACAGCCAAGTGCAGACCCTTCCAAACACCTGGTGACCTTGCATGTGGTCAATCCATCTCCTAATGCAGCTCTGCTGGGTAAAGCAAGCTCAGATCTCATTAGAGAACCTTTGTGGGCCTCCACATTTTTCTTTCCGCCCTTTGAAGTCATCTAAGTCCCAGCAGACATCTCTCTAAATGCCCTATAACTGTGGAGAGTCTTGGTCAGGGAGGTAATGGAGATGCCACTGTGTGGACCCTAATTGTCTTAGTTAGGATTTCTTCTATTGCTGAAGAGACACCATGGCCATGGCAACTCTTATAAAGGAACATTTAACTGGGGGTGGCTTATGGTTCAGAGGTTTAGTCCATTATCATCACGGCAGGAAACATGGAGGTGTGCAGGCAGACACAGCGCCATAGACGGGGAGACAGCTGAGAGTTCTACATCTCAATCCTCCATCTGAACTGGCAGGCAGCAGGAAAGAGAGAGACCCTGGGCCTGCCTTGAGCACGTGAAACCTCAAAGCCCGCCCCCAGTGACACACTTCCTCCAACCAGGCCGCTCCTGCTCCAACAAGGCCACACCTCCCAATACAGCCACTCCCTATGAGCCCACGGGGGCCATTCTCATTCAAACCACCACACAAAATGCATCCAGTCTACAAGTCAATACAGAGGGAAACTGTCTTCCACATTTCCAACTGAAGCCATGGTCAAGCACGGCCTGTGACTTCTCCTCACGCAGGTGGACAACTGGTAAAAAGAAAAGCTAGAGGAGGCAGCAGTTCCTCCTGAGCCCAGGTGACCCTTGAGGACCAGATCTTCAACTGCCCTTCACAGTAAAGAAAAGGTGGTTAATCCTGGGCACTGACATGGTCTTAAACACCCAGGAAAAAAAAATACTATAATCAGGATTAAAATGATCAGCGTGTTTATTTAACAGACCGAAGGACTGTACTACTCAGACATTACTATTCCTCACTAATGATTGCCTACTTGAAAAAAATGCCCAATTATAAGACATGACCTTAGCTCAATTCAACACTTCAATGTCTACCTACAGCTGAGCCGGACAGTCCCGTCTTCTTAAATGCCGAGACCAAATCTAAAAGATGTCACCAACTATAACACACTCTCCCTCTGGAAGAATACTTCTCATGGCTGTGCTGTGCCTGCTCATAACCACCCTGTTCCCTGATTAAAGAAGGGTACCAGATTCCCTGTCATCAAAACCACAGGCCAGGGGCCATCGTTCAGGATACTCCAGTTGTGTCCATGGGACATTGCTGGACAATCCTATAAAAAAGTAGCCCAGTGAGGGGGTTTCTATTTCTCTTTGAAACTGGCAATTAGATGCTGACTTTAACTGACTTCTCTTACAAAGTCCCCAGGTTCTTGTTGCTTACACAAGAGTCTAGCATAACAAACAGCCGACCGGCCGGTTACCTTAGCCTTCTGCAGGGTACAGAGTCCTGCCAGCTGGAGGATTACACTTCACCTTACTAAACAAAACTTAGGTTAATCATGATGTTGAGAAATTTTCCCTATTAACTTTATCTGTTAATGTTCCCCAAGGGTTGTAATAGAGGAGACCCGATTGCTGACCTCAGAACTTAAGCTGGCTGATAAAATACTTCTCAAATTCTTGAGCCAAATAAACGGCCTCCTCCACGGTGTGTATCTGACAGTGGACAAAGGTGATGAAGTCACCAATGTCACTGATGCCCGTGACAGAGCCAGCCAAGGGGGGTTCTTCAGACCAATTCCTGTCTCTAACAGGGGCAAAACTGCCCCAACTACACTAACTATACTCTCAGGAGGAATTAAAGTAGTACCAATAATCTCATCTTTTGTCACCTCACTGGCATAGCATGCTTCCAGGATGGCATCCCAGGACCATTTTACGTTCTAGAGGCTTGTCGTCTGTAGTTTTATCACGGTCCTTACGTCAACCCTCCTCTGGTGGCGCTAACTGAGGCTCCTTTCACATCAACCCTTTTTCCAGCTTGGAAGCAGTTAGAATGGTCGGTGTCTCCAAAACCCTTTGCAGCAGTTAGGGTGACCTTTGAGAAGGTGAAACAAGGAAACCAGTAGCCAGATGATCCTTGATAACATACAGCTAGGGAGAGGGGCTATGACTAGGTCATAATAATGGTAAACTTCCAGGATGCCTGGCTTCTTCCTCATCTGAGACAAAAGTCTGGTAGCGCCAGGCGGCAGTGGCACATGCCTTTAATCCCAGCACTCAGGAGGCAGAGGCAGGTGGATCTTTGTGAGTTCCACGCCAGTCTGGTCTACAGAGCAAGATCCAGGAAAGGCACAAAGCTACACAGAGAAACCCTGTCTCAAAAAACCAAAAGAAAAAAAAAAGTGCTTCCCTGTTCCCCTGCCCCTTTCCCTGGCCAATAGGGCCCCCTGCTAATACCAATAAGTTCAAGGCCAGATCAGGACACCATAATTGTGGACCAATCAGCTATCTTGTCTTTGTTCAAACTGGCCAATCGAAAATTAGGAGAAAAAGACAGTTCTTCCTTTTGGACCCATGGTAAGGATAGCTGTAGCAGGAATCTTAAAAGTTCTTATTAATAAAATCAAACCTGAGCCAGGTATTGGGGTGAACTGAAAGATCAAAGAACCAGAACAAGCCACAGCTACCTCATCTCACCGGGTCCTCGGCTGGTCTTGTTTCCTCAGACTGGAGGCCTCTGAGTCCTCATCCAGAATGGGTCTCAGCTGAACTGCTACTCAAAAGCCTGAATGCTTAACCAGGCCAAATGCTTTACCAGCCAAATGTTTCTAGTTCCTGGTCCTCACACCTTATATATCTTTCTGCCTTCTACCATCACTCCCTGGGATTAAAGGCTCACTTCTCGGGATTAAAGGCGTGAGTCACCATGCTTGGCTGTATCCTTGAACACATGGATTTCTGCCTAGCTCTGCCTCCCAAGTGCTAGGATTAAAGGCGTGTGCTACCACTGCCTATCCTCTATGTTTAATATTGTGGCTGTTCTGTCTCTGACCCCAAATAAGTTTATTAGGGTGCACAATATTTCGGGGAACACAATACCACCACTGATAGCCACAGTGTTCCCACTGGGCTAGGGACCACAGCTCCCCAGGATTGAAGTCTGGCACAAAGAATTATGTTAGCCCACTGTAGCAAAGAAACTTCAGAGCAGGTCTATACAATCCAATATCAACTTGATTCCTTAGCTGTCAAACAGAACCAGACCTCCTGCCCATTGCCAATGGAGGGACGTGTGCCCTCCTCTAGGAACAGTGCTGCTTCCATGCCTATGGTTCAAAACTGGTTTGAGATGGACCCAAGGACTTAAGAGTAGCAAAAGCTTCCTCCTCTGCTGGGGTCTTGGTTCCCTGCCATTCCAGCTCTTCCTGTTCCTTCCTTCCTCCTTATTACACTCATACTTACTTTTGTTTGTTTGTTTTTG
>CABHPQ010125540.1:27907-44759 GCA_902168405.1 Peromyscus aztecus | reverse complement strand
TGGTGGTGGTGGTGGTGGTGGTGGTGGTGGTGGTGGTGGTGGTGGTGTATGTGTTAGGACAAGAAGTTGAGCTCCCATGGATTTTCACACCACTTAGACTACAGAAGTTACCACACCCATAAATTGGAGGAAGGAAGAGCCTTCAACAGTGAGCAACCAAGTCAAACCAGAAAAACTGGGAGCCTCGGCCTCACCTGAAGGAAAGGTGTCCTTGTTCCTAGAATGTATATTCCCAAGTCAGTTTAAGGCTTGAATACTTGCTTTCATATTCTCCAAATAAACATATGAGATTAGGTAAGGAAATATATAAATAGGAAAGAAATGTCTTTATCACTATGGTAATCTAGGAGTGCTAGGTCCCCAAAGGCACAATAAGCAGCTCTCATGTCCCTTATAGAAGGGTAGGGTCTAGTTCCCATTATTCCCCAAACAAGTAAGAAATGGACCCTAACCCTGGGGGCCAGGACAGCTTATCACGTCACTCAGAAAGTAAAACAGGAAATCTGAATGGGGTTCTGCCTAAGGTGCTTTCTCAAAACCTTTCTTAACACGCCTACTAAAGTACTGAAGCCTCAGGCTTTATTTCCTTCATTTCCTCCCTTCACCAAATAGCCGTGCATTGTAGTAGTTTTTACCCCTCAAGTCAATCCCACAAATCCAGTTAAAGCAGCCTGATGGGGAGTGACAAGGACAGCACATTACTCTCTCAAGTCAGTACAGTAATGAATTGAAATGAGGATGGCAGGCAGATTAGCAGCGGCAATTCACTTCCTAAAATGAGATAAATGGTCTGATCGGGGATGAGTGTCTAATTAGTATGCCACGGGGATACACCTATTTACATGGTAGAAACACACAATTGAAATGGTCAGGGCTGTGTGGCCAAGTGGAGGAAATGTGCACAAATGTGCTGAAAATAAAATGTGGGAGACACAAATCCTTGCAAGACTTACTCAACCCAGCTACAGAATGTCAGTGTGGGAAAGGCCTGAAGATGTTATTTCAGTAAGTGTTTTCAACATGTGCTGTGTATGCCAATAGTTCTATAAAGGATCATTTTGGGTGGCACACAGATAAATATTTTCCCATACTGTGTATTTACTTTTATGGTTACCTTCTATTTACAGAAAATAAAACTGGCTTTCCGTTTTCAGCCACACTATTTTTGTGGAAATTTATTTTTATTGAAGTAAGTTAGTTCATTTAAAGAACAATAAGTAAGTAATGCTACAGATATGTTCTAAATCATGAAAGTAACTCAAACATTGATCTTTAGCAAGCCAGTGTGAATCTAATTACCCCAATCCAACAGTTCATTTATTGGACACCTTGATTTAGAGGAGGGTGTTAACACCCCGATCTACAAATAAAAATCAAACTTGCCCATTTTTCCTATAGCCATGGCAGAATTGATAATAGAGCATGGCATTTTAACACTGAACCTAGGGAAAGCCACCTGCCCCTAATCTTGAACCACCCACTTTATACTAAAAGGCTTTCTTTTGCCTCTTACAACGTGGTGAAATATGGCTCCCATAAGGCTCGTCACATTTTATTAAATTTATCTTTTTACGTGCAGTCTCACTCATTTGACTGTTAGCTCCTTGATAGCAGGAGTTTGATCATCATAGTTCAATTATCATCCTGATTTCATTTCTGAGCATAGTACCTGTACTGTGGCAAATACTCAGTGCAAGTTGGTACAGTGTAATAATTAAGCATTAGAGATGGATGTCTGCATATTAATGCTGCCACCATTTCATCAATGTTGCCACTAATTCATCACTTAATAGCTGTGTGACACTGGACAACTTCTATAAACTGCCTGGGGCTTGGTTTCCTTGTTTGTTAAGATGAGGATTAGGAGAAAAGCTGCCAAATATGACTCTGAGAAGATAAGGTAACAATACATGTACTTGGTACAGAGTGAGCGCTAGCTAGTACATTTTACAGATTGAGCATCCCAACCCGGACATCTAAAATGCTCTGAAGTTTGAAGCATTTTGAGTGCTTAGACAGCAAAAGTTCCTGCCTGTCTCATAGAATTACAGTTACCATATACTTACACTAGGGCTGGTGAGATGTGCTGGCTGACAAACCCGATGGACTGAGTTTGATACCCAGAACTCACATACATGGTGAAAAGTCCAACTGACTCTTGCAATGTGTTCTCTCATTTCCACAAGTATGCACATGCACACGCATGCACATTCCCACACCTTGAATAAATATAAATGTAAAAATACATTCTCACTAAATATTATATAAAATTACCTTCAAGCTATTCTCATAAATTGAAATAAAAATAAATTTCATGTTTAAGCATGAGACCATATCCAAGATATATTATTATATAAATACAGAAATATTCCACAATCTGAGGAAAAAACTTGAAATCTAAAACACTTCTGTTCCCAAGCATTTGGATAAGGGACTCACAACCTGTATTTGTGTTGAACTCAATAATACTTTATTGGTCCTGAGATTCAACTCTGGAGAAATACAGACAAGACTATTTTTTCCATTCATGATCATTCAAATGCCTCACCTTCTTTTCTTTCCCATCCCCAATGGCTCAATCCACTTCTGTAACATCATTTCCACACTCTTTGCTATCTGCTATCTCAGCTACTTACAGCAAATTATAGACTCCTCAATCAGTGATGCCATCTCCCAGAAACCAAGATGTTTTAGCATCTTAGTTTACCAGGTGATTAACTGCAAGAGTAAGTCTATGAACAGAAAACCAGAAACAAAGGCAAAGGAAGATCACTCCATACTTAAATATAATAGAAGAGATTGAGTGTTCAACAATAAGATATTAGGGAGCTATATTACAGGATGCCCAAATAACAAATACACTGCTAGTCAGATTTGATATGTCCTTTCTCCAAAACTCATATATAGAAACCTTGATTCCCAAGGCAATGGTATTAAGAGGAAGGACCCTTGAGAAAGCTATTAGTACTCTTACAAAAAGGCTTAAGGAACAGACTTTGTCCCCTTGCCTCCTTCCATTCCTTCTGCCATGTGAAGACAATGCTCACACCTTCTGGAAGGCCAGCAACATGGTACCATCTTGGAAGCAAAAAAACAACCCTTGCAAGACACTAATCTGCAAGATCCTTGATCTTATATATACCGGATTTCAGAACAATGAGACATAAACTCCCACTGTAAATTAACCACTATGTGATATTATTATAGCAGCATAAAGGATATGATAATATACAGACATCAGAATTTATGCTTTAGCTATGCAAAGTGGCACATGCCCATAATCACAGATACTTGAGGGGCTGAGGCAGGAAAATCACAAACTGGAGTCCACTCTGGGCTACCGAGCAAGTTCTCATCTCAAAATAAAAATAAGAATAGGAATATACTTCAGTGGGAATAGGTTTGCTTAACTTTGAGAAGCCAAGTCCTAGGTTCAATTCCCCAAAACTGAAAAAAGAAGAAGGAGGAGGAGGAGGAGGAGGAGGAGGAGGAGGAGGAGGAGGAGGAGGAAAGGAAAGAAGGAAGGAAGGAAGGAAGGAAGGAAGGAAGGAAGGAAGGAAGGAAGGAAGGAAGGAAGGAAGGAAGGAAGGGAGAGGGGAAAGGAAAACAAGCTAGGTTTTGCAATACAAATATGGCTACATAAAATATTATGTCATATTGAGTCAAAAAATAGATACAAAAGAGCATATATAATATCATTTAAATTTGTCTATACACACACACATTTTTGTTACAGAAATACATTTAGTGTGTAGAATTATCTGAAAACTTTATCTACAGTATTTAAAATATTTTCTATAATGATCACAAATTATTTTTATTAATTGGAAAATACGGGCTAGACATAGATTATCACGGTAGGTAGCACAGATTGTGGTAAAGTTTATGTTTTCCCCTGCACACTTACACAAAATAAACAGATGTAAAACAAATTTTAATTTTAATTGGTTTTCCTGACATTTGCCCTCTTGAACTGCAGCTATAATTGGCCATTCCAAGGCAGAAATTTCTCAAAAGTGCCTGTCTCAAGACAAAAATTAATGCCACTAAATATGAGCTACAAGAAAAACCTTCAGAAATAGTTTTCTATTTCTATGGTTTTCTTTCTGATGGCATCTCTCAACCAGCATTACCACCTGATAAAGACACTGCTTTGTGAGCCAAAGTGCACAGATCTTGGCAGAATGTTCTTCCACACGTATATGTTTAGCAAATCAATTTTCCTTAGCAGCAATAATCACAATTTCTAATTGGGTATACTCTGTATTTGTGTGATGATCTATTCGATGCCTGCTTCTCCCACCAGACCTCATTGTAAGAAGGCAGAATCTAGGTCAGATTTACTCAAGGATGTAATTTAGTTCTTGAAAGAAAGTAATTGCTCAATAAATATTTGTTAATTTCACTGACTGTATAACTGAATCATTGATTTTTTTTAAAATGTCATGTTCATCTATTCTGTTTGTGAGACCCAGTCTGATCTCTAGCTCACTATTGTTCCCAGTGCATATGCCATCATGCCCCCCACATTGATCTTGAACTTCTCGGATCTACAGTTTCCCGATGATAAATGCATGATGTTTTTGTGGGAATAGGGTAGCTTGTAGAAGCTTCTTTTCCCAAAATGAAAACCAAGAAAAGAACTTGAGGAAGAAATCAGTCACAGGTTCTATAATAATAATAGTTCCAATTTGAACTGGGTGCTTTGCTATGTGCCTGCCGCTGCTCTAAGCAGTTTACATACAGTTAAAGAATCCCTGCAATAACCCTGTAAACACCATTGTCTCTAGAGAGTAAAAACTGAGACCGAGAGAAGTAAAATTTGCCCAGATCACATATCAGAATTACCACTTTAGGCGTCCCGACTGTATGTGTTGTTTGATTGTTTGTAAACAGATATCAGTATGTACCCCAGGCTAGCCTCCAACTCTCCTACTTCAGCCTCTCCAACGTTGGGATTATGGGCATGGACTACCTCACCTACCAGTCTTAACTTATTGTATTTAGATTAAAAAAAAAAACTATGGACATACCATACGATCCTTAGAAACAGACACTCGATATTACATGAGAAACTTTTAAATTTATATAAATTTTTCCTAATGACAATTCTTTTTGTAAGCCTATGTCTGTCCTGGATTGTGCTGTGCTAAGATGACGGAATGCAGGTGATTCCTCTATTAACGAACAAAATAAAAACAAAGCAAGAGGTACTTTCTCATGACAGCCCAAAGGCATTTACTACACAACTTTTTGAATGTGGAAATTTCTCAAAAACTAATTCCTGTGATTCCACACAGTGTTACTGCGCCCATTTCAGCATGCCAGAAAAGCCTGTGCTTTTCTGCATAAAACGATCAGTATGGCTTATTATGTACAGTAAGAAGATATAATTTAACTTACATTATTTTTTTTTACCAAAGATACAAATCAGTATATTGAAAAAGGGAACCAAAAAAATCAGATTCCTTATTTGGCTAACTGTCTGAACTGTAACCTAGTACCGAGATGGCTCTGTGCTTAAGAGCACATACAGTTCTTGCACAGGGCCTGAGTTTAGCTTCCAGAGCAGACATCACGTAATTGTCTGTAACTCCAGCTCAGGCCTCTATGGGCACCTGCATGCATTCACACACAGATACAGACATAGACAGACACAACACACACACACACACACACACACACACACACACACACACACACACACACACTTAAAATGATAAAAATAATTCCTTAAAACTAAAATATAAGGGTTACAAATAAATAAAAAGCACTTGATTAAACTGCCAAGACGGTTGCTCTCCGCAAACTGAGAGCAATGCCTCATTGCTGAAGACAACATCCACACAAGTCACTGAACATGGAGAGTCTAGCTAGTGACCACATAGAGCCTTCACCTTCGCCCCTCTGTTCTGGTGTCTTTGGTATGGGAAGGTATCTGCAGGTTACTAAAACCCAGCCACTTCTTTGACCTACAACTTGTCCTGCCCGTAAAATATGCTAGCGCGAGGGTAGCACAGAGCCTGCGGGAGTAACCAACCAATGTCTGATTTGACTTAAGGCCCACTCCATGAGATGGAACCTGTACCTGACACTGCTTGGGTGATCAGGAACCAGAGACTGGATAGCTCAGGGACCTAGGGTAAAACCAAACACTACTGCTCTAAAAAAAGTATCAATAAAATGACTCCTAATGATATTCTGCTACACTGATAGATCAGTGTGCCTTGCTCAGCCATCATCAGAGACGTTTCCTTTTTAGGAAATGGGAACAAATAGAGAGACCCACAGCCTGACATGAGAGAGAGAGAGAGAGAGAGAGAGAGAGAGAGAGAGAGAGAGAGAGAGAGAGAGAGACCTTGGAACCTTGGAACACACAGCTCTAAATGGGATGTCTTCATCAAATCCTTTTCCTTGTAGCTCAGGGAACCTCATGGAAGAGGAATCTGTGAAAATAGTGTAAAAGCCATAAGGGATGGAATACAAGGCCCTCTGAATCACCTAAGCAAAGCTCCCGTGAACTCACAGAGACTGAAGCAGCATGCACAGGTCTGCACAGGTCCTCTGTGTATATACAATAGTTTTCAGTTTAGTACATTTTTTGTTTGTTTTTTGAGACAGGGTTTCTCTGTGTAACAGTCCTGGCTGTCCTGGAACTCACTCTGTAGACCCGAGATCTGCCTGCGTCTGTCTCTTCAGTGCTGGGATTAAAGGCATGTGCCACCACCGCCCGGCTCAGTTTAGTACTTTTATGGGACTCCTGAATGTATAAAGAAGTGAGTCTCTGATTCTTGTGCCTTGTCTTGGACTCTTTTCCTTCTGCTGGTTTTGCCTTGTCCAACTTTGAAGTGATATTTTGTTTTCTTTTTTTTAATATTCTATTTTTCTAAAAAAGAATAACATTTTGATGATTTTATTTTTAAAAAGAGCACTGTATTATACAGATTTGTGCATAAAACATGGACAAATTAGGTAAGACAAAAAGGTAAACAGCATCTTTGTGAAAAATAAGTTTCTCTGCAGAACTAAGATTTAGTGACGATTCTTAAGTCTCCAGCAGACCATGGATGTCATATTTCAGCATATTTCAGCACAGAGACACATCTGAATATCTTGCTAAAATCCAGACTGTGGGCTCCTAGCCTCATTCTCATATAGTAGATTACTGCAAGGAACTCAACACTTTTCATTTCTAACAAGTTTCGAGAGCTGCTGATGTTTGTGTTCCAGAGACCACACTTGGAGTACTGTGGAACCATGGGAACATTGATTCTGTTACCGCGCTACTGCTCTACACGTGTTAGAAACTGTCACCAGACACACAGCAACCACTTTTTCTTGCTATTCATAGCAGGGAATTATTTCTACCATTAATTGCAAAACATTCTTCTCACAGAAGCAGCTAAAAGTAATGACTACCATATTAGCACACTATATGTCCATTTATGTCATACTACTACACTGAGATGCATATTTTATACCAAGACGTAGTGATAAATGAGCGATTTCCAGGACAGCCAAGGCTACACAGAGAAACCCTATCTCAAAAAACCACAACAAACAAACAAACACTTATTTCTTTTATCTTTTGAGATTATAATATAATTATATCATTTCTCCCTTCCTTTTCCTCTGTCCAAATCCTCCTATAGACCCCTCCTTGCTCTATTTTAACTTCATGGTCTAACTCTACATTAATTGTAGTAACATACATATATACGTGTTTGTGTGTGTGTGTGTGTGTGTGTGTGAGCGCGTGTGTCTTCCTAAATACATAAGTACAACCTGCTCAATCTGTATAACAGTACTTATATGTAGGCTTTCAGGATTGACCATTTGGTATTGAATTGGTGCGCTCTTCTCTGGGGAGGACTATTTCTTCCCCTCTCAGCATTCCTTAACTGCCTGTCCTTCTTTGTGTAGGCTTGATGCCTCATGGGCTTTTACTTGTCCACTTTAACACGTCTCATGTTGTAGTCCTTGTTCAGCTCATGTTTAAATAGTCATGTTGGTGAGACTTTCTGGTGTAACTTCTGACATTTGGAAAAGACACAATCTCACAGCAAACATCCTGTTTCTCTCTCTTAAAATCTTTCTGCCCCGCTGAGTGGCGGTGGCGCACGCTTTTAATCCCAGCACTCAGGAGGCAGAGCCAGGTGGATCTCTGTGAGTGTGAGGCCGGCCTGGTCTACAGAGCGAGATCCAGGACAGGCACCAAAACTACACAGAGAAACCCCGTCTCGAAGAAACAACAACAATAAAAAAATCTTTCTGCCCCAGCTTCTACAATAATCCCTGAGCCTTAGATGTGGGAGCTACACTATAGTTGTTTCATTTGGGACTGGGCTCCACACCTCTGCATTTTGATTGGTTGTAGTTTCCTGTAATGGTCTTCATCTATTATAAAGAGAAGTTTCCTTGATTGAGGAGTGAAGACTACACTTATCTGAGCATATGTCTTAGTTTATTTTTCTATTGCTGTGCAGACACCATGACCAGGGCAGCTCCTAGAAGGAAGAGTTTATTGGGACTTACAGTTTCAGAGCGTTTACTTAGAGTCCATGATCATCATGACTGGCATCATAGCAGCAGGCAGGCAGGCATGGTGCTGGAGCATTAGCTGAGGATTTACAACTAATCCACAAGCATGAAGCAGAAAGCTAACTGGGAATGATATGAACTTTTGAAACCTCAAAAGCCCACCCACCAGGATACATCTCCTCCAAAAAGGCCATACTTCCTAATTCTACCCAAACAATTCTACCAACTGGAGACTAAGCAGTCAAATATATGAGCCCTGGAGCAGTAGCTGAGAGCTTACATCCTTATGCAGGTTCCCAAAAAGAAATAAGTACATAGTTTGAAGAGAAAAAGAACACTAGGAAATTTAATGCTGAAGCCATGGTTTGTATTGAAATAGAGAAATGGAATAAAGGGTGAGTTAATAAAGGATTAGCTGGGTGAGACCACACCCAGCTAATCCTGCAATTTGTGAAAACAAAAGGCCTGAGGAATTATCTGTCTGTTCCTGCAAAGCAACAAATCAAAGCTTGTGCAAATGCAATTTAAAGAGGCGGCCAGAGTCCATCTCAAGCAGGCACTAGACAGCATCAGCCACCTGGTTCTGGCTTTAGAGTCATGAAGGATACAGGAATAAATATTTTGGAATCTTCCTCTGAGGATGAGGAAAGCCTCCCTGGCATCCCATTGCAGAAGTGAAGCCTGGATTGTGTTGGAGAACCCAGGATGCTGGAGATGCCAGAGACCTGGGATATCTGCAAAGAAGAGCCACATATGCAGAGTGGAAGCAGCCCACGAGAGCGAGAAGTGTGTAGCAGTCAGCAAAGCTGGAAGGGATGAGCCATGTCCCTTTGACATGGGAGATAAGAGTTATAGGATTTGGAGCTTGCCCTGCTGGGTTTTAGTGATGCTCTGGTCCAGTATGTCTTTACTATACTCCCATTCCTCCCTTTTGGAATGGTAATGCATATTCTGTGCCATTGTATGCTGAAAGTATGCAATTTTTTTTTTATTTTATAGGGAGTTACAATTAAGAGATTGCCTTGAGACTTTTGACTTTGATTTTTAAACTGTGTAAGACTGTGAAAGACTACGGGAACTTTTGAAGTTCTTCTAAATGCATTTTGCATTCTGATATGGTCACAAGCCTATGGGGGTCAGAGATTGGAATGTGACGGTTTGAATGAGAATGGGCCCTTAACCTCTTCTATTGGAATGCTTAGTCCCCAGTACTTGGGAGGGAATAAAGGTGTGGTTTGGAGGAGGTGTCACTGGGAATGGGCTTTGAAGTTTCAAAACCCCATTCCATTCTCAGCTCTCTGCTTTATGCTTGTGTATTAGATGTAGGATCTCAGCTACTGCTCCAACGCCGTGGCTGTCTGCTTGCTGCTATGCTTCCTGCCATAAGTCTCAGACTCACCCTCTGAAACTATAAGGCCCCACTACATGCTGTCTTCTATAAGTTGCCTTGGTCATGATACCTTAACATGGCAATTATAAAGTAACTAAGACAGGACAAAAGGACAAATACTTAGAATGCAATATAGCTAGGGATTGTACTGGCTTTGTAAAGTGGCTGTTGTAGGTTCTCCTCTAAGGTCCACGACTTCACCAGCCCTGGGGAGCTGGCTATGTTTCCAGTACCAGACACAATTTCCCTTTTGTTAGTTATTGCCAATGGTCTGAATGCCACTACTGCACCCTTAGGGTTATTCTGTCCTGATGGCCCTTATTGGGGTTCACAGGTGTTACAGCTAGGTAGGATTGTTGGTTGCTTCCCTCCTTTAGAATACTGAATGGCATCTTCTGGTACCACAAAAACTAGTCCTCAGAGGGCAGGCTTTTGGGCCTGTTCTAGTTTAGAGGCTTCTGGACTCTGTGTCTTAAGTGGATGGTGTTTTCAGCAATAGGGAAGTACCTTCCACTCTGAGGGTCAACCAAGGGAAATAGCAATAGCCTGTAATACTCTGGGAGTCTCTTGGACAACCCTGAAAAGAAGGTCTGGTGTTGAGGTTTTTGTTAAATGGTTCTTGGGGGAGCATTGTCAGCCCAAATGGGAAAATTTCATTTAAAGTATATATTTACATTTGTATGGTATGTTTATGTGTATGTGTATTTTTTTAGGTAGTTGATAGTATGATTCCATATGACTTTTTCAGACATCCTTTCTGGTTTTTTAACTCTCTTCATTCCTTCTGTATTTATCTCCCTCTATCTGTTTTGAATACACCCTCCCTCCTCATTTTTTCATTTTCACCATTAAATCACTTGTAGCCTGCTATTCCCCTCTCTATTGCTTCTCCATGCCCCAACCCCAATAAGATCTCTTTTTACTTTCCTGATTTCTGTAATTATTCCAGCACACGTACACAGATCTGAACACATTTGGAACTAGGAGCCTCATATGATAGAGTATGATGGTTATCTTTTTGGGTCTGGGTTACTTCCTTTAATATGATCTTTTCTAGTTCCATCCATTTAAAAGTTCATGATTTCATTTTTCTTTACAGCTGAATAGTACTCCATAGTGAATATGTACTACATTTTCATTGTCCATTTGTCACCTGAAGGACATTGAGGTTGTTTCCATTCCCCAGTTACAAGAAGGAACATGGAGCTGGGTGGTGGTGGCGCATGCCTTTAATCCCAGTACTTCTTGGATGCAGCAGAAGGATGGATCATGTTTTCATGTATCTGTACCATGAGTCTTGTGTTTTTTTATTGGTGAATTTGGCCAATGATTGCTGATTCCTGATATTTTGTTGTTAGTAGTGGTGGTGGTGATGGTGGTATGTGTATTGGTGGTATGTGTGTTGGTGGTATGTGTGTTCGAGCACTCGCATACTTCTCTTCTTTTGGTTTTGCTGATTTGAGATTATTTATTCCTTGTGTTTTCATGGGTGTGGTTAACCTCCCCTTAGGTTGGAGTTTTCCTTCTAGTACCTTCTGTAGGCTGGATTTGTAGATAGATATTTTTTAAACTTGATTCTATAATGGAATGTCTTATTTTCTCTATCTATGATGATTGAAAGTTTTGCTGGGTAGAGATAGTAGTTTGAGCTGGCATCTGTGGTCTCTTGGTGTCTGCAGCACATCTGTCCTGGCCCTTCTGGCTTTTAGAGTCATCATTGAGAAGTCTAATGGATCTACTTTTATATGTTACTTGGTCTTTTTCCCTTGCAGCTTTTAATATTCTTTCTTTGTTCTGTACATTTAGTATTTTTATTAAGTGCCAAGGGGACTTTCTTTTTTGATCCAGTCTACTTGGTATTTTGTAAGCTTCTCATACTTTCTTTGATCGTCATCTCCTTCCTCAGGTTAGGGAGATTTTCTTCTAGATTTTCTTGAAAATATTTTCTGTGCCTTTGATCTGGGGTTTCTTTTCCTTCCTCTATTCCTATTATTCTTAGATTTGGTCTTTTCATGGTGTTCCAGATTTCCTGGATGTTTTGTGTCAGAAATTGTTTAGATTTACCATTTTCTTTGACTGAGGTATCCATTTCTCCTATTATATCTTCAACACCTGAAATTTTATCTCCTGCATTCTGCTGGTCAAGCTTGCCTCTGCAGTTTCTGTTCAAGTTCCTAAGTTTTTCATTTCTAGATTTCCCTCAGTTTTTTTTTTTAATTCTATTGCCACTTTTGGGTCTTAGATGGTTTTATTCATTTCCTCCCACTGTTTGTTACTATTTTCATCGATTTCTTTAAGGAATTTATTTATTTATTCTTTAAGGATCTCTATCATATTCATAAAAGCTGTTTTTAGGTCTTTGTCTTGTGCTTCAGCTCTGTTGGAATATTCAGTCCTGCTGTGGTAGGGTTGCTGGGCTCTGGTGGAGACATATCGTCCTGGCTGTATTGATTGTGGTTTTTACACTGGCATCTAGGCATCTGGGTTGGGGGAGATTGTAATTCTAGGGGCTGCTATCTGCTACTGTCTTTGCTGTCCGGGTATTTTGTTCCTTGGTGGCTACTGCCTGTCTGGTTCTTAGTAGAGTGAGGGGACTGTGTATTGCCTCATAAGGGATTCTCCTGAGATCCTGGTAGGTATGGACACTGGAGGTTCTAGGTAAAATGTGCTTCTAGGTATTGGAGGCTGACACTTAGGAATGAGGATGGGATAGGGGAAGGAGGAGATGAGAGGGTTCACAGGAGGGAGGGAATCCGGGTTGTTATAGGAAGATCTGCTTAGTCCCCTGGGAATGGGGGCAGAGTAAGGAGAGGTCACAGCAGGTGGCCTGCTATAGACCTGTATTATTCTTTTATCTTATCTTACAAAGTAATATTGCACTGTATGTAGTCGTTAAATCTATCATTTTGAAGGCTAGAGAATGGATCTCTGTGAGTTCGAGGCCAGCCTGGTCTACATAGTGAGTTCTAGGCTAGCCAGAGCTACATACTAAGACCTTGTCTCAAAAAGAAAAATATAAAACAACAAACCTTTTCTTAATAAACTCTTCTTTTGCTTTTCAAAAAAAGAAAAGAAAAGAAAAGAAAAAGAAATCCACTTCATTCACTTTGCATCTAAGAACACAAAAAGATCCAGGGAAAAGGGATGGGGTTAAAATATTCAGTGTGAGCCGGGTGGTGGTGCACGCCTTTGATCCCAGCACTCGGGAGGCAGAGCCAGGTGGATCTCTGTGAGTTAGAGGCCTGGTCTACAGAGCGAGATCCAGGACAGGCACTAAAACTGCACAGAGAAACCCTGTCTCGAAAACAACAACAAAAAAAATCACCATCTACTGCAAGAGGAAGTTTCTCTGATGAGGGTTAAGCAATTCAGTGATCTGCAAATTTCATAATTTATTCTTGATGAACATGAACACTCAAATCTTCAACAAAATACTTGTAAATGAAATCACAAACAAAATGATTATTCCCTGTGATCACAGGAATGGAATGGTGGTGGAATATATATGAGTAAATGTATGTGATGCATCATTATCAACAAAAGGAAGAATTAAAAAATCATGGGCACCTCAGTTCATACGGAAAAAGCATTTGATGAAACTCAGCATCCCTTCATGATCAGCATAATAAAGGCCATTGTTAGGAAGGCACAGGCTACCATTATGCTGAGTGGGGAGCAGAGGAAAACTTTCTGACAAATGCATTCACCACTTTGATTCATCATGGTGGTTCCCCACTCTAGTTAGAACAAGTAGAAAAGAGAAAGACATAAAGGGCGACGTCAGGTTAGAAAAGAAGGAGAACTGTCAGTGTTTACACATGATACGATCTTACGGAAATCAAGAAAACACTACTACAGGATTAGAATTAGTGAGAGAGAGCCAGCCCGATGGCTTACTAAGTAAATCCCTTGCCACACAAATGCAGCAACAAGAATATGATCCTCTGGAACCCACATAAAGGCTGAAGGGGAGAAGCAACTCTCCAAAGTTACCCTCTGACCTCCACACACATGTGCCATGGCAAGGGAGGCACCCCAACAACAACAACAATAATGAATGTCTTAAAATAATACAGTAGAAAGAGGAGAATGGGAATTGAATATGCAAATAGCAGTAGTATGTTATACTATAAAAGGAAATTCTTTAAAACAAATCAATAGCTAGGAATAAATTTAACTGAAGAGATCAAAAAACTCTGTAACGAAATTATAAAATACTGATGAAAAAAATCAAATAGCTCTCCAAAACATTGCAAGATATTCTGTTGTTATCAACTGAAAGAAACAATATTGATAAACATTCACATTGCAAAGCAATGTACAATTCAATGTAATCCCCATCAAAATTCTAATTAGCATGTTTCATAAAGCTAAAAGACACTCTAAAATTTATATTGGACCTCAAAAATCTCCAGACAGACAAAGCTATTTTGAGTAAGATGAGGAGAGGAGGGAGAACTATGCAACCTGACTTCAAAATATACCTCAAAGCTGTATTAATGCAAAGTGCTGACATTAAAACCACACCCAGACCGACGGGACAGAGTAAACAACTGGAAGGAAAGATGCACAACCACAGCAAACACTCAGGAGAATCAACGACACAATGGGTAGAATACTTGCAATGCGCATATCCAATGAGCGGCTGATGTGACGGTAAATGAGCAAAACAAACTAAATAGAACTTTCTCAAAAGAAGACAGAAAAATGGCCAACATAATCAATCTTTAGGTAATCGCAATTCAAAGTCATAATGAGAGGCCAGTGCGTGAGGTGGTTCATGGGGTGAATAAAGACTCTTGCCACAAGCCTGAGGACCCCAATTCAATCCTTAGCAGCACTCACATGGTGGAAAGAAAAAACTGAGTTCCACAAATGTCCTCTAACCTCCACATGTATGTTGTGGTACACATGCACACTGTTTCTCTCTCTCTCTCTCTCTCTCTCTCTCTCTCTCTCTCTCTCTCTCTTTCTCTCTCTCTCTCTCTCTCTCTCTCTCTCTCTCACACACACACACACACACACACACACACAATTAATGTAAAAGAAGTGATGAGGTATCACTGCACTCTAGCAAGAAAAGCTTTTATCAAAAAGACTAACGATGCTGGGTGGTGGTGCTCGCCTTTTAATCCCAGCCCTCAGGAGACAGAGACAGGCGAATCTCTGAATTCGAAGGCCAACCTGGTCTACAGAATGAGTTCCAGGACAGCCAGGGTTACATGGAGGAAACCTATCTCAAAAAAGAAAAGAAAAGAAAAGAAAAGAAAAAAAAAAAAAAAAAAAGAAAGAAAGAAAGAAAGAAAGAAAGAAAGAAAGAAAGAAAGAAAGAAAGAAAGAAAGAAAGAGAAAAAGAAACAAACAAAAGACTCAGGAAAAGCTAGAAAGATGTTTCAGTCAGTAAAGTACCTGCTGTGCAAAAATGATAACCTGAGTTAAGATCCCTGCACCCATGCAAAATCCAGGTGCAACAAAGCTCTGCCATAACCCTGGTACTGGAGAGGAGTGGGGACAGGGACAGGTGGATGCATGTCTGTCGCTCTTTGGCCAACCAGCCCAGCTAAATCGATCAACTTCAGGATCAGTGAGAGGTCCTGTCTCAAAAATTAAGGTAGAGGGCAATCAAGAAAGACATCTGGTATTGAACTCCAGTGTTCACACATACGAGCATAGTGCACAAGCACGCACATGTGCACACACGCGCACACACACACACACACAAACAAGTACACAAAAGACTAAATATAACAAATGTGGATGAGGATGCAGGTGCAAGGGAACCTGTGGACATTGTGGGTGGGAACATAAATTAGTGCAGCCATTATAGAAAACAGTATTGATTTCTCCCCAAATTAAAATACAACTGTCATCTAATTCAGTAGTCCCACTACTGAGTCTATATATCCAAAGGAAATGAAACTAGTTTGGCCTCCACTCCTTGTTCATAATGGAAATAACCTAATGAGAACAACAACGGACTAATGGACTAAGGAACTGTGGTCCACACACACAATACGATTTTAGAAAAGAATGGAATTTGTAACTTGTAGTGAGATCGGTAGAAGTGGCTAAGTGTCAAGCACAGAAACGGAAGGGCCACTTGATCTCTCTCATATGTGGAACTCATTACAGAGGTATAGAATGGGAATCGTAAGAACTCGGGGAGGGTAGTGCTGAGGAATGGAAGGAAGCCGACACTGGATGATGAATTTGAAGTCGCATAGAAGCAAAAGCCCCAGTGAGGTGGCTGTAGATTATGAGGATAAACTGTATTTTTCAAAGGCTAGAAAGGGGAATTTTGAAAGTTTACACTCTGAAGAAATTATCATGTCTTTGAAATAAATATGATTTTAGCCTGATTTAAACATTGTATAACACATACATGTATCAAACCTTATATAGTACGCAAAGATATGAACAGCTTTCTTTGTTTAAATATTAGTTGAAAAATAAAGCATTTCAGTTATGCCAGATAAGTTCTGGATAGCTAATACACTGTCTGCACAATGCCACATTGTATACTTAAAATTTGCTGAGAGTAGATCATTTCCTTAAACAAAATTCTATTTTTGAGTTAATTCTTTGAGAATTTTATACTATACATGCATACAATGTATTTCTATGCAGTCACCTCCTACTCCACCTCACCAACTCCACCCACATCCTTCCACACCCCCTTACAATTTCATGTCCTCTTTTTAAAAAAAGTTTTTATTGCCGGGCGTTGGTGGCGCACGCCTTTAATCCCTCGGGAGGCAGAGCCAGACGGATCTCTGTGAGTTCGAGGCCAGCCTGGGCTACCAAGTGAGTTCCAGGAAAAGGCACAAAGCTACACAGAGAAACCCTGTCTTGAAAAACCAAAAAAAAAAAGTTTTTATTAATTCTTTGAGAATTTCACACATTATATTTTGATCATATTAA
>CABHPQ010125540.1:0-22060 GCA_902168405.1 Peromyscus aztecus | reverse complement strand
TAAATTTGAGCCTTTCGGTTAAGAAAAAGAAACAAGCTAATATGGTCACCTTCTGAGTTCTTTAATTTGTTGTTGCTGTTGTTTTCTATGTTTACTATCCTCCTGTTACAGGGACTTAAACACAACTTACACATAGTGAATTGTGAGAAGACGTTCCTAATTTAGATGATACTCTTCAAATAAAAAGAAAATCACTTATCATGTTTGCTTCCTAGCTGGATTCAATAATTAATAATAATAATAATAATAATATGGATTTACAGCTTAAAAGAAAGAAAATGGACATGAGATCAGGAAAACTCTATGGCAGAGCAACTAATCCCTTTTTTATTGTTTAGGTTATTATTGCTGGGGTTCCTCTGCAGGAGTTAAATGTTATGTAAATTTACATCACAGAAAACAGGCCATTATTTAGACCCTGGGGGAGGGGACCTCAGTCTCTCAGAATGCATGGTGTCCTATTCTTGATCTGTCCTAAAGATAAGGTTATAGGGGAGCTAGTGAGATCCCCACTTTCATCGGTCCTAAGGATGAGGCTTGGCAGAAACTAGTGCCTGTCTCTCACAATACCCGGCTTTCCAACCTTGATCTGTCCAATGAATGAGGTTAGAAGAAAACTAAAACACATCTAACGATGATATCTGGGTCAGAAGTGATATCTGCCAGGGACCAGAACTGCAGGCATGGGTAATCATGACTCAGTCCCGCATTGGGAACTGGTCCCCCCGGGGTGTTAGGGTCTTGCTGACAACCCTTTGCCCTCTCTGGATGCCGGGCTGAGTCAGCCCAGGAGGCTTAAGTAAACCTCCATCAGTCTCTCCCAATCTGGTTTTCAGTTTACAGATGGGGACAAAATCTTCCACGATCCCTTCAAGTTCCCCACTCACTTGTCTCCTGGACGAGTGGAGCAAGGTAGACCCTGGGTACTTAGAAAGAGAGGGTTAGTCTTTTTTCAGGACCCATGCATGGCCTAAATGCTCTATAGGGAATAATGAAAAGCTGCCCTCAGTGGCAACTCTAAATTATAATACTATCCCATAGTTAAAGCTGTTCTATAAACAAGAGGAAAAGTCCCCTAAAATTCCCAATGTCCATCTTTTCTTTTGCCAGCTAGATCATCCAAATATTGCTAAAAAACAAACAAACAAAGAACTACAGGATGGATCCACCTATGTGTATCCAATCAAGGTTTATGTTTGAAGTGTTTCATTTCTGCTCAAGCTTCACCTAAACACTACAGAGTAACCAAAAATAACGCACTGGTGCAACTGACCCTCTGGGTGTTCAATAACCATACTTGGAGGCCTGTGATGATGTGTTCAGAGGCATTAAAGGGGAGATCAACTAAGTCCCAGGGGACTATGGGGTATCTCTTCAAATGTCCTCTACCTGGGGGAAGCCACCTGTTCTCTTGTTCAGAGGAGACATCCCTGAGTGGACGCTAACCAGTGTCCTGTCTACAAAGAGGAGCGTCAATACAGAAGAGAAAAGTTCCTCCACACTTCCCAATGAAACAACAGTCAAGCGAGGCCTTTGACTGAGCCTCACACAGGTGGATCAACTGACAGCCATTAGAGGCGCCAGAGAGGCTCCTCCCAGGCCCAAATGACCCCTGAGGTCCACATCTTCAACTGGCATTGGCAGAAAAAAAAAAAAATGTGGGGCCTGGAGAGATGACTCAGCAGTTAAGAGCACTGGGCTGTTCTTCCAGAGGACCCAGGTTCAATTCCCAGTAGCTATGGGGCAGCTCACAACTGTCTAACTCCAGTTCCAGGGGATCCGAACATCAATGCACCTAAAAAAGTGATTAATTTTGGCCACCTACACTTACCCATCAGGAAAGTCTCGCCAGGGTTCAAATGATCAGTTTGATTCTTATCAGTCCTCAGACACTGTACTGAACCATATGAGATGTTATTTGGACAACTATTTCCCACAAATTAATCTCTTCCTAATGACACTATCTCTTTGTAAAAGAGCACTTCTCACAGCTCTATTATGATGTCCTATGTCCCAACCAATCATGTTCCCCGATTAAAGAAGGCTGCCGAATACCTTGCTAAACTCACAGGTTTGGGGAAATATTCAAGATAATAAAATGATGTTCCTGGGACATTGCTGGACAACTCTAAAAAATATGTCCTCTTTACATTGTCTATCAGATGCTGTTGTCTGGTTGGAACTTCAATAAAGGAAATTTGGATTTCATTCTAGTTTGGTCCATATTGTATACCTCCAATAGACAATACTGTAAAGCTGGTATCTGGGCAGAGGCATCTCTTGCTGGTAAGGCAGTGTCCATAGGCCTCTACAGGATTCTGGTAAAAAGGTTCTAGTATGTAGTTCAGCCAGCTACACAATTTGGCTCACCTTATTAAACAAAACTTATGTTAACCATGATGGCAAGGAACTTTCCACATTAATCTTGTCTCTTAGTGTTTCCCATGATTATAGAAGAATAAACTCAATGGCTGACTTCTTTAGGGCTGATGGAATGCTCCTTGACCCCTTGAACCAGACAAATGACCTCCTCCATGGCGTACACTAGAAAATTTTAGCAAAGAAATCATCAGTCTCCATGATACCTATGACAACGCCTGCCAAGGATTCTTTGCCTTGTTTTCTTGCTTGTTCTCTTCCTCAAATAAGGGCAGAACTGCCCCAGCTATTTTTCTAACAATGTCTTAATAAGAGTCATTTTCTATATGTTACAGATGCTACCTCCCTTGGACGGCATGCTTCAAAACTATACACCACCACCACATGGCTATCTTATGTTCTGGATAATCACCACTGGTTAAGTTTTATCATGGCCCCTTAGATCAAAGCCTCTCTGAGGACCCTGACTGCTGCCCCTCCCTCCCACCCACCCACTCCCTACCCTTGTCAGCACAAAGCAGTTAAGAGCAGTCAGCAACTCCAAGCTCCCTGACAGCAGTTAGGGTAACCTCTGAGAAGGCGGGAATGGAAGATTAGGAATTAGACAGACCCCCTGGTAGGCAGACAGATAGGGAGAGGAGCCATGGCTCCATAATAAAGGAGGTGAATTTCCAAGATGGCTAGCTTCTTCCTTATCCCCCTGACTTGAGACAAAAGCCTGGCAGCTTAAAACAAAGTCCTTGTGGGCTTCTGTCTCCCACCAGCAGGCTCCATGATGAATCACTGGATCAACAAGCTTAGTTCGGGTCTGGATCAGGACATGTTACACAACACTTGTGGGCCAATTTACTGTCCTATCTTTCTTCAAACTGAGCAACCCCTAAATTAGAGGAGGAAGACTCTTCAGAGACTTAAAAAAAAACAGGCCTCCAGAAAAGCCTGGACTTTTCAGCTCCCCATGTCCGTCCTCCTTCTGCTTTGTAGAGGGTAATTTGGTCTGTGTCTGCAGCATGCCTGTGTTTCCTCACCCCCAATAAACACTTTTCTTCAACTGCTTAAAAAAAGAGAAGAAGGAGGAGGAGGAGGAAGAGGGGGAGGAGGAGGAGAAGAAGAAGAAGAAGAAAAAAAGACTTGAGGGTTGGGGATTTACCTCAGTGGTAGAGCGCTTGCCTAGCAAGCTCAAGGCCCTGGGTTCGGTCCTCAGCTCAAAAAAAAAAAAAAAAAAGACTTGAGGTCTTTGTCCTCAGCAAATAAAAGGATGGGACCGTCATGTTAAATGGATAAGACTACAGGTTATTGTGTGGCCTTTAATCCCAGCACTTGAGGCAGAGGGAGGCAGGTCTCTGTGAGTTCGAGGCCAGCCTGTCTACAAAGCGAGTTCCAGGACAGCGAGAGAACCCCTGTCTAGACAAATAAACAAAAAAGACTGCATGTTATACAGGGCTGCTGATAAGGCAAACAAGAATCAAGTAGGGGGTAGATGCAAGAATTGTGATTTTAGCCGGGCAGTGATGACGCACACCTTTAATCCCAGCACTCAGGAGGCAGAGCCAGGCGGATCTCTGTGAGTTCGAGGCCAGCCTGGGCTACAGAGCGAGATCTAGGACAGGCACCAAAACTACATAGAGAAACCCTGTCTCGAAAAACAAACAAACAAACCAAAAAAACAAAAAAAGAATATTCCTCATGATGTCGTTGTTTTTCTCTGCTGAGTAGTATTCCATTGTATATATGTACCACAGTTTATTTATCCATTCTTCGGTTGAAGGGCATCTAGGTTGTTTCCAGGCTCTGGCTATTACAAATAATGCTGATATGAACATAGCTGAGCAAGTGCCCTTGTGGTATGTTTGAGCATTCCTTGGGTATATGCCTAAGAGTGGTATAGCTGGATCTTGGGGGAGATTGATTCCCAATTTTCTAAGAAAGCGCCATATTGATTTCCACAGTGGCTGTACCAGCTTGCATTCCCACCAGCAATGGAGGAGAGTTCCTCTAGCTCCACATCCTCTCCAGCATAAGGTGTCCTCAGGGTTTTTGATCTTAGCCAATCTGACTGGCGTAAGGTGGTATCTCAGAGTTGTTTTGATTTGCATTTCCCTAATGATTAGGGATGTTGAGCAATTCCTCAAATGTCTTTCAGTCATTTGTGTTTCCTCTGCTGAGAATTCTCTGTTTAGTTCTATATATGGTATGCACCTACTCATAGGAGAATACTAGTGGCGGAACAAGGATGACTGGACAACTACTCACAACACCAGGGAGGCTACCTGGATAGCAGGACCCCAGGAGAGACACGGGGATCACCCAATGACGGAGAAATGGATGAGATCTACATGAACTGTCTGGACGTGAGTGGGGGTGGTGAGGGGCGGGGGGCGAGGGAATGAGAACCTGGGGGAGCGGGAGGTCCCGACTGGATCAAGAACAGAGAGGGAACACAGGGAATGTTCGTGAGAGATGAAGACCACATGAGAATAAGAAGAAGCAGAGTGCTGGAGAGGCCCACAGAAATCCACGGAGATGCCCCCACAGTAGACTGCTGGCAATGGTCGAGGGGTAGCCCGATCAGACCTACCCTGGTGATAGGATGGCCAAACACCCTGATTGTCGTGCTAGAGGCCCCATCCAGTGACTGAGGGAGCTGGATGCAGATATCCACGGTCGGGCCCTGGGTGGAGCCCCGGGAGTCCAGTTGGCGAGAAGGAGGAGGGTTTGTGTGAGCAGGAGTTGTTGGGACCAGGGATGGATGGAATACAGGGACAAGTGGCCAGACAAATGGAAACACATGAACTGTGAACCAATGGCTGAGGGGCCCCCAACTGGATCAGGCCCTCGGAATGGGTGAGACAGTTGATTGACTTGATCTGTCTGGGAGGCATCCAGGCAGTTGGACTGGGTCCTGTGCTCAGTGCATGAGTTGGCTGTTTGAAACCTGGGGCTTGGTAGAGACCCTTGGCTCAGCCTGGGAGGAGGGGGCTAGGCCTGCCTGGGCTGAGTCCACCAGGTCGATCTCAATCCTCGGGGGAGTCTTTGCCTCGGAGGAGATGGAAATGGGGGGGGGCGGGGGGGGGGGGGGGGGGAGAACGGGGGAACCTATGACTGATATGTAAAGTTGAATTATGTTGTAAAATAAAATAAAATAAATTAAATGGAGAAAAAAAAAAAAGAATATTCCATTCCATGGGGGGAATACACCCCATGAAACTTTCTCCAATGCAGATCATAGTTTAGGTCATTAAACAAGTCTCAAAAACAGAAAAATCTAAAATGTTTTCTGGTATCCTACCCAATCATAATGGAATAAAACTAAAAATCAACATCAAGAGAAACTATAGAAAATACATACACATGAAATTTAATATTATGCATTTGAGTGAACGTGTGTTATTGAATCAAGTAGGGAGATTGAAAACTTTCTAGCATCAAATGAAAATGAAAACATCAGACAGGCGGTGGTGGCGCACACCTTTAATCCCAGCACTCGGGAGGCAGAGCCAGGTGGATCTCTGTGAGTTCGAGGCCAGCCTGGGCTACAGAGTGCGTTCCAGGAAAGGTGCAAAGCTACACAGAGAAACCCTGTCTCGAAAAACAGAAAAAGAAAAAAGAAAATGAAAACATCACTTAATGAAACATTTTCTGATATACCAAAAGTACTCGTAAGGAGAACTTTTATAACTAAGGATTCCACATTAGAGCAAACGCAGAGCTCTCTGACAAGTTACCCAATGGTGTGCATCCCATCTTACAAACCATAACAAGGCAAACCAGCAACTTTAAAGATCAGAGCTGAGGTTGGGTGGTGGTGGCACATCCCTTTGATCCCAGCACTCAGGAGGCAGAGGCAGGCGGATCTCTGTGAGTTCGAGGCCAGTCTGGGCTACAGAGTGAGATCCAGGACAGGCTCCAAAGTTACACAGAGAAACCCTGTCTCAAAAAACCAACAACCAAACCAAAACAAAACAAAACAAAAAGATTGGAGCTGAAATCAATGAAATAGAAAACAAAAGAATGCCACAAACATTGAAAGAAACAAAGTTCTCTGAAAAAGATAAATGTGACCAACAAACCCTTAGACAAATTAATGGAAGAAAGAGAAGACCTAAGTTAATAAAATCAAACTTTTAAAAAGAAATAATATAATAAATTTCTTTGAGATTCTGTAGGTAATCATACAGTATTTTTAAATAATGCTTTAATAATTGGAAAATCTAGAAGATATAGGTGAATTTCTATATTATATGGCCTATCCAAGACAAAACAAGAGGATAAAAATCTGAGCAATGAGATAAACAATAATAGACAGTCTCACCAAAGAGAAAAGCCCAGGACCAGATTCATTGCTAAAACCGAGCAGGCTTTAAAGAAGAGCTAATGTTGATACTCTGCAAACCACCCCATAAATTATCGAGAAAGAAAGGTTCCAAAGTCATTCCACAAAGCCAGGATTACCCTGATACCAAAACTAGATTTAAATAAATACATGAATTTCATGAATTAATACAGATCCCCAAATCCCCAGCATAATACTTGCAAACTAACTTATAACATATTAGAGACATTTAAGAGCATCATATTGAAATTATTCACCCGTTCATCATAATGCACAGATGTTCAACATATGCAAATCAATGGCATAATACAGTACATAAATCAAGAACAGTGAACACACGGTAAGTTTAATATATGCTGAAAAGGCCATTAAGAAAAGTCAACATTCCTTTGTGATTAAAAAAAAAAACCTGAAGAAACTAAAAATAGAAAAAGAAAAGCCTGCTGGGTGTGGTAACTCGAACCTTTAATCCTAGCACTTGGGAGGCAGAGGCAGGTGGATCTCTATGCGTCCGAGGCCAGCCTGGTCTACAGAGTGGGTTCCTATACAGCCAGGGCTTTAAGACCTTGTATTAAAAAACAAGGAAAAAAGAAAAAGAAAAATTATACCTTGACCTAACAATATTCTATATGACGAACTCATACCCAACACTATACCAAATGACAACAGAAAGCATTTTCTTCAAAATCAGGAATGAGATAAGAATGTATCCACTTTCACTATGCCTTTTCAGTGACAAAGCAGAAAAAGGAAATAAGAGGAGAAGTCCATGAAACCTCAATCCTACACCAAGAACTGTAGGCAACTGAGGAGGAAATCTGAGATGAGATGTGTGGTCTTTCCCAGGGAAGAGCACACTAAGTGTTTGTCCAGTGCCAAATGGTCAGTCCTGAAAAAATCCATACCTATATACAAATACATATACAGACTGAACAAGTTATATTTAGGAATATATATATATATATATATATATATGCAATAACAAGTAGTAAAAAAAATAGACCATGAATTCGAAGGAGAGCAGAGAGGGGTTTATGGTTGAGTTTGGGGGTAGGAAAAGCAAGGGAGAAGTGTTGTAATTTTATAATAATCTCAAAAACATACAAATAAAAGAAATACTATATATTATTAATAAATGCAAAAGTAACTCTAATGAGATGTTTTTAGCCCTGAAATCAGCATTCTCTTATAATATTATATTGGCAAGAATGTGAAAAAACAGGCAGATGTGCAGTTGAATCATATGTTAATTAATCTAGCCTATCCATTAAGATTTTAAAATATGCTCTGTAGGTAAAGCTCGATGGTAGAGGACTTCCTATTCACTTTAATATGCTGAAACACAAGGAAGATAATTTATTCTTGAAGAAAATGAGCAAGACTCCCCCTTTTCCACCACATATGCTGCGTATTATACAGGCCCAGGAATACCTCTCAACTTTCTAATTTATCCTTTCACATTTCAATGTCATTTTATTTGCTCTCCTCTCAACTTGGAACATCTTGTCAATGTACCACTCTGTGTACCACCTTTCTCCTGTTGGTTGATCACTGAAGATTCAGCTCAAACTGTAGCTCACATGTTAGCCTGCTCATAAAGCCCGCCATGATGTATATCATCCATCTCCCTCCTTTAAAAATCCCACAGCATCATGTAAAACTACTTAGTATAGCATTGATAACTATAATTATTTTGTTTTTTCAAGACAGGGTTTCACTGTGTAACAGCCCTAGCTGTCCTGGAACTCACTCTGTAGACCAGGCTGGTCTCAAACTCACAGAGATCCACCTGCCTCTGCCTCCTAAATGCTGGGATTAAAGGAATATGCCACCACTGCTCAGTGAGAATTATAATTCTTTAAAAAAAATTTAATTTATTATTAGTGTATGATGTATAGATGAGTGTGGGCACACATATATAGAGCTAAGAAGACAATTTTCAAGAGTCAGTTCTTTCTTTCCACAGAGATTCTCAGGGATCAAACACAAGTCATCAGCGCTTTTACCCAAAGAACCGCTTTGCCAGCCCTTTAAAATATGTTTTTATTTGTGCACACAGTGTGTGTGTGTGTGTGTGTGTGTGTGTGTGTGTGTGTGTGTGTGTGTGTGTGTGTTGCATACCCACATTTGGGGGAGGGGAGATGCATGTGGAGGCCAGAAGAAGATGCTGGGTTTTTATCACCTATTACTTCTCTCTGCTTCATTTCCTTGAGATACAGTCTCTTACTAAATCTGGCAGCCAGCAAGTCCCAGGGATGCTTTTGTCTGTGCTCCCACAGAGCACTGGAGTTGGCATTTTATGTGGATGATTGGAATTAGAACTCAGGTCTTTATTATCGCACAGAAAACATGCTTACCAGAGTCATCTCTGTACCCCTGAATTGTTATATTATTTCTTTAGAGGACTTTGTCTCTCTTCTCCAGAGTGAAAACACAAACAGTTTTATACAATGCAGTTCTTTTTTTCTTTGGTTTTTCGAGACAGGGTTTCTCTGTGTAGCCCTGACCATTCAGGAACTTGCTCTGTAGACCAGAGATCTGCCTGCCTTTGTCTCCCAAATGCTGAGATCAAAGGTGTGCTCCACCACTGGTAGACCATACAAAATAATTTATTGTTTACTTTCTCAAGACTCTATGAAGTAATTATTTGCTCCCAAATTTAGTAAGGTATAAATCAATACTATATATATTTACAATATATACTGTGAGGTTTTAATGCATATGCCCAATGTAATAAGATTATCAGTGAGTCTTCATCTTAGTTTTTGAAATTTTCAAGACAGAGTTCATGATTTATCAGTATCCCTGGCACTAGAGAAGCCATATCATAGCAGGCACTCAGTAAATTTCACATTCACCTTTTTCAGAACCAGGGCACTTGCAAATAACAACATCCCCACGGGTTTCATTCTAATCAGAGAAAATGGACAATAACTAACATATAATATGTCAGAGAGCTTAAGACTGGGTCTGATGAAGAGTGCTTGAGACATTGCTTATATATTAAACAGACCACTTTGGGGTAGCAAACACAGGAGAAATGAAGCCATGCGGCTATTAGAAGAGGACTCAAGTATAAAAAATGCCAGGTCTGAAGTTCCGGTGGGTTGAACACAGTGAGTGGATGGGTTAAAGGTGGAAGACAGTGTCAGAAGGGGAGCAAATCTGAAGACTGTTGTGGACTAGGGCAGCGATGCTGACTTTCGGTTGGAGTCAGCCAGGAAAACATTAGAGGGACTTGGGAGGAAAAGGAATATGCTCCCATTCAGGTATAACAGGATCGATCAGTCTAGCTAATGTGTTAGGAACAAAGACAGGAGAATTGAGGCTAGTTAAGAAACTGCTATAATGCTATAGGGGAGAAAAAAATGACACATTGCACTAGCTATTGTAGGTTGATGGTGGTGAGCAGGGATTCAATGGAGGATTATGGGTAGAGATAATCTCCCTTGTTGATGCATTTCTTATATAAGAATGACAGTGATTGCTCTGATTAGTGAGTAAAATAATACATCGCAATTTACTTGGGCATCTTGAATTGTGTGCTTCAGCCAAGCTAAAAACAAGTTAAATGAATGAGTAAACAAAAAACAGGCGTCATTCATTTCCTACAACCAGAAGTCTGCATATTTCTTCTATCTCCTAGAATACCATTCATTACAAACTTCACAAACAAAATCCAGGACTGTTGTTAAAATTCCTACCAACTAGAGCTGCAGCTCCATGGCAGAGCACCTACCCTTGGGTTTGCTTCCCACAACACACATGGAGAGGCCTGTTACATGTAGCCTGCAATATTCAGAACCATCTTCTTTAGCTGCCATTCTTGGCTGAGATATTTCATCCCAATTGTGATGGGAAAAGGTGTTCCTACTCCACCCCACCCCACCCAAGGCTTCCATTAGCCTATGAAAGACACTGGTGAATTTTGTTTTGCTTGTTTTTTCCAGGGAAATTAGAAAGATTTGCATGAGATCTCTAGACAACAGTGATGTGTGAATGAGCAAGACGTTCCTGCATCTCGCTTTCCCCTTTAAAATGCATTGACTCTCGTACTTTACATTTCTTACAATTGAAGGTGAAACCGGTTCCTACCATACTTCCATACAAATGTAATGAAGGCATACAGAAAGAGCTGATGAGATGCCTAGCTGACCGGGAGGGACGCCAGGGGTCTTTTAGCAGCCATCTCATTTAAGTCTGCTCACTTGAGTGATAGCTTAAAACCCACTGCAGCGGATAAACAAAGGCTTCTCAAGAGATGCTGCAGTCCATGTCCACTTATGAATGAATTACACAGTTGAACTTCCTATGACTTTAGATCTTCAGTAACAGAGTTCTCTGAGAGGCAGGCAGATCTCTGTGAGTCGAGGCCAGCCTGGGTTACAGAGTGAGTTTCAGGAAAGGTGCAAAGCTACACAGAGAAACCCTGTCTCAAAAAAAGAAAACAACAACAAAAACCCAGAGTTCTCTGACTTAGAACGGGGCAGTGAGAATAACTAGACACTAAAATGTTGCAGTTATATCAAACAAGAGAATCGTTTTCTCTGAATTCAGTAACAGCCAAGACTCAAAAGAAAATGCACAAATCCTTATCATGTCACCCTTCTTCACCCAGAGTGACTCCACTGTACATGAATGTGGATTGCTCCAAGAAAACACCATGGCAGTGAGGAAGAACACTCTTTGACCTCTCCCTGTAGACATCACAATGGTCTATGGTTTATGAAGGCCGGAGTGGAAATCATTCTGTATTATATGACATAAAACTGATAAATAATTTCTATTCTTCGGGTAGAAAGCTAGTGGTTAGGAGAGGGCACTGAAGCTGCCTGGGCTTAAGTTGTTTGGCCTCAACCAAGTTATTCAGCAAATATTTACTCTCCTAATATGTACAGAGATACCTTAGGCACATTAGCCATCTCCGGGAACAGATGGTGGGAATTTTTACCTTTGGAAAATACGAGGGAGCCCTCATCACTACTGAACGTCTAACAAGCCTCTGTGTCCTTCCCTTCACTTAGCCAATGGTTTTTGTTTGCTTTTCTTCATTACATTGTGTGTGGGTGTGGGTGTGTGTGTGTCTGTGGAGGTCAGGGAATAATCTGCAGGAGTCAGCTTTTCCTTCCACCACATGGTTCCCAGGGACTGAATTTGGGGCATCAGCCTAGGTGGCAAGTGCCTTCATCTGCTAAGCCATCTTACTGGCCAATTGGTTTTGGTTTTGTTTGTTTGTTTGATTTTTTTCGAGACAGGGTTTCTCTGTGTAGCTTTGGCTGTTCTGGAACTCACTCTGTAGACCCGCCTGCCTCTGCCTCCTGAGTGCTAAGATTAAAGGTGTGTGCTGCCAGGCTCCAATTTAGTTTAGAGACAGAGTCTCACACTGTAGCCCAGGCTATCTTCAGGCTATCTTCAAACTCAATGTGATCCTCCTGCCTCAGCTGGGAGTATGGGCATGTCTCCAAAATCCCCAACTTAGCTAAATTTCTTCTTACAGTCTTACTAATGGCCTCTTCCCAAAGCCCTTACTTTCATGTGATAGTGAGAGGAATTACAACATTAAAGAAGTCAGAGGTTGTTTCTAGCTATCATCAATTTTAGGTCATGACTAGGCATGATTTGTGACTCTTTTTGTAAATTAAGGGGATTGCACTGGCAAGAAAATGTAAGAAATATAAAAAGAACACATTAAGAGAAAGCAAAATGGAGAACTCTACTCCAAATGCCACGTGCTCTTAAGACACTGAGATGTGAGTGGAGCAGGGACCCATACACAGCTTCTTGACTCCCTTAGACTCGACGTCAGTAATGAATTATCTCTTTGGTAAGTTGATTTCAATTCCTTTGTATACCCAGAAGTGGGCTACTTTGATCATTTGGTATATATATTTTTTTTTTTTTAAGGAACTTCCAAACTGATCTTCCAATGGTTATACCCATTTACATTCCCATCAATACTGTATCAAAGTTCTTTCTTCCACAGTCTCACCAGAATTTTTTTTTTTTTTCGAGACAGGGTTTCTCTGCATAGCTTTGCACCTTTCCTGGATCTCGATCTATAGACCAGGCTGGTCTCAAACTCACAAAGATCCACCTTCCTCTGCCTCCCAAGTGCTGGGATTAAAGGTGTGCGCCACTACCATCCGGCCTTGTTATTTTTTTTAATCTCACTATTCCTTGATTTTATATTTCCTGATGACTTATGATGTCATCATGGCATGTTTCCACATGCCTCATGGTCATTGTATCTCTTCTTTTGAGAAGGACCTACTCAAACAATTTGCCCATTTACCACAACTTTGCTAGACCAGCATAATTTCTTACTACATTCTAAATGTCTTCCACCCATAGGTAGCTACCACCACTTATCAAAGAAACTTCTTTTTACAGCAAAAAAAAAACCAAAACCAAAAACAGAAAACTTTATTTTATGTGTATGGGTGTTTGGCCTGAATGAGTGCCTGGTGCCCATGGAGGCAGAAGAGGGTGTCAGATCCCATGGAACTGGAGTTACAGACTGTTGTGGACCACCATCTGGGTGCTGGGAACTGAACCCGGGTCCCTGAGACAGCAGGCAGTGCACTTAATAACTGAGCCATCTCTCTAGTCCAATTTGCCCATTTTTTTTTTAACCTGGAGTATTAGGGGTTTTGTTCCTACTAGTTTTTCTGAGACCTTTATATATTCTGATAACATCAGTATTTTGCCATATGGATAAATGTCAAATATTTTAATAGGCTTTTCTCATCCAATTATTTCCTTTGCTGAGCAGAAGGGTTTTTTTTACCCCTTAGCTTTTACACCTCATTTGCCTATTCTAGATTTTGTTCCCTATGCTTTAGGGGTTATGTAAAAAACGAACAAACAAAACAAAACAAAAAAACCATCACTGCCTATACAAATATCATAAAATGTTCTCAAAGGTTTCTTTTGTATTTTCAAGTCGTATGTTTAGATGTTTGCTCCATTTCAAGTTAATTTGAGGCTAGAATTACCTTGATACTAAAACCAGATAAGGACACATCAACAACAGAAGAAAAGCTATATTACACATATTCACACGGGACATGGATGTTACAATTTTCAACAAGGTACTAGCAAATTGAATCCAAAAGCACATCATAAATCTCATTCACTATGATTAATTCACTTGCCCCAAAGTATACAGCTGATAAATAGTAGAGCCAGATTTGGAACTCAGATTTCAACTTTTCAATCTCCAACTTTTTCAATTTAGTATGTTTACTTCCAAGAATAACCTTTTCACATTTCACTCTCTCTTTTTGTTACATGAGTCCTACTTTTTCAGAAGATCAACCAACTATTCCTGAGGTTTTTTTTCTTTTTCTTTTTTTAAAAAATATATATTTTATTTTATTTTTATGTGCATTTGTGTTTTTGCCATGGGTGTCAGGGTCCCCTGAAACTGGAGTTAAAGACAGGTGTGAGCTGCCATGTGGGTGCTGGGAATTGAACTCAGGTCCTCTGGAAGAAGAGTCAGTGCTCTTAACCCCTGAGCCATCTCTCCAGCCCGAGGTTTTGTTTTTTTTTTTCATGTGTCCCATAGCTCATATCACAGAGTACAGTACACAACCAATATTATTAATTTCCTGCCAGGTAGCCATGAACCTTTATGGTATTATCAACACTTTAGCTGATAAGACACAGAAAATAGTCAATCAATAACAATCTTAAGAGTAATAAAAATTATCAAATTTTACTCAAAATTTAATTGTCTATTGGGTATTGACTATGTATAAAGACTGAATAATAAAAGCACACATCAAGATATTTCTCCTAAGTTGGGGGAGTGTGGTGATATATGACATCTCAGAACTTCAGAAGCAGAAGCAGTAGGACCAGAAGTTCAGGGTCAGACTTGGCTACAGAATGAGTCTGAGGCAAGCCTGGGCTAGAATAGACACTGTCAAAACAAAACAACAACAACAAAAACACAACCTACAAAAATATTTCTCCCACTCAGTTAGAAATGATTTTTCAAGGTATTACATATGTTATTTTCTTCAGATGATGACCCTTTCATCTGAAACATCTACTAAGTATTACCTGCTTTTTGATGTCTACTAAATATACCTCAAAATTCTGTAAGTACTATTGTACTATTAAAAGCTATCAGGCCCCAACTAAAACAGTAAGTCTCTAGCTAAGTCTAAAATATGGCCAACACAGGGCTAATAATCCTACGAGACTGCCTCTAAAAAGCTAACTAAGGCAGAAACATGGCAAGGTCCATCACAATTCTACTGCTCTGTCTTTGGGGAAAGAAGTTCTAGGTTAGGAGAATCAAATGTTCATGGCAAACAGAGAACTACAGCCACATAAAAACGGAAAGATTCAGCAATCCACAAATGACAGATACCACAAACGGACAAGTCAGTCTCGCCCTCACTCAGAGACATTTGCTCTTCTTTTTGTTTCTACATTGTTTTAACTTCACTGCTGTGGAATATTACTTGAACTAATGTAAAGATGTGTTACATTTACTTATGCTGCATTTGTTTAACGATGTAAAGATGTGTTGCTTTGCCTGCCTAAGGCACCTGACTGGTCTAATAAAAAGCTAAACGGCCAAAAGTTAGGCAGTAGAAGGATAGGCAGGGCTGGTGGGCAGAGAGAATAAGTAGAAGGAAAAATCTAGGCACGAGAAAGAGAGAGAGAGAGAGAGAAAAAAGAGGATGAGGAAGAAAGGGAGACACCTGGGGCCAGCCAGCCAGGTAGCCCCCAGCCAGCCAGCCACAGAGTAGGACAAACAGAAAGAAAGAAAGGTAAAAGGCCCCAAGGCAAAACACAGACGAAGAGAAACAGGTTAAATTAAGTTATAAGAGCTAGTGGGACAAGCCTAACCTAAGACCGAGCATTCATAACTAATAATAAATCTCCTTGTCATGATTTGGGAGCTGGTTGGTGACCCAAAAGAAAGCCTGGTACACTTTTACTTCTTTTGTCTGACTTCAGTCTTCTCTTCTTCTGGTCTCTTTCTTCCTTTCCTCCTGTACCTTTTCCTTTCTTAAATATCCCTTCACAGAGTTAAGCAAGAAACATTACATGTGAGAGGTCTAAATGGAGTGCTTTCCTTCAGTCTGGTGCATGTTACCTTCAACCTGCTCTATAGACACACTTCAAGGAATTTCTTTTCATTTGAGAATTTCTTTTTTTTTTTTCCTTTTTGTGGTTTTTTGAGACAGGGTTTCTTTGTGTAGCCTTGGCTGTCCTGGAACTTGCTCTGTAAACCAGGCTGGCCTTGAAATCACAGAGATCCTTCTGCCTCTACCTCCTGAGTGCTGGGATTAAAGTCATGCACAACCACCACCCAGTTGAGAATTTCTATATCTTTCTCTTTCTCCACTCATCTATGAGCCTATGAACACTATGTTTAATACACTATGTTTAAATACACAGAGATCAAATCTGAGATATAAATATGTACAACAAAATGCACAAAAAACATATGCAATAAAAAAACAAGAACAGGGAGGCAGAGGCAAGCAGATCTCTGTGAGTTCAAGGCCAGCTTGGTCTACATAGTGAGTTCCAGGACAGCCAGTGCTACATAGAGAAACCCCGTCTCAAAAAAAACCCCAAACCAAACAAAACAAAAACCAAACTACATTAAAAACTCATTCATAATAGCATAGGCTCAGTTCAGTTACTACAGATCTCATGTACATAGATAGCCTTTATAACTAGTTGCCCATAAGAACTTGACAGTAATACCCTATTGCTGAAGACACCAAGTCACAGAACACGGAGATATAAAGCTGGAACTCACCTGGAAGCTTCAATCCTACTGGGTAGCTTTCACAGTGCTGGAAGGTGCCATGCATACTACTGAAGGAGAAAAATAATCATCACTCTTACCCAAGTGAAGCTCATGAGCTACAATAACATCTGGCCTGGCCAGATGTGCCCACTACTGCAATAGTGACATGAACATCATGGGAATAACAGAAAACTTTCTAATTGGGTTTAAAGCCTGTGTCACAGGATGAAACCCATATCTGCCACTATTAAAGGGGCCAAGAACCTGTGGCAAGATGAGTCATAGGCCCTATTGGGGGAGAACCTACTACTATTATTCTGCTAAATCAACACAGTTTAAGCCAACTCCTAATGACTTATCAATAGACCAATCTCTCATCTTTCAATCCTCATCAGAGAAGCTTCTGTGAGCAGTAGGTGGTAAACACAGAGATCCACACAGTGGCCAAGATGCAGAAAATAAGTGACCAAGGAATGCTCAGCCCTGAATGGGTCCTCTATCACATCCCCTCTTCCCAAGGCTCCAGGACCAGTGAGGAAGATGGAACAGAAAGACTGCAACAGCCAGAGGTGGTGGATGACCACAGTGTTTTCCAGATGCCACAAAGCAGCTGTACATAAGAACTCACAGTGATTGTGACAGCATGCATAAGCCCCATATAAGCACAAGCCAGACCAAATCTCAGCATGGAGAGGGAAGGTAGACAACAGGATATCATAATCCTAAACATATATGCAACAAACACAGGTAGCCAGCCATCAAGAGAATAATGGAACAGGAAAGATTAAATAGGGTGGTTGATAGGAGTGCAGGATAGAGGAGGAAGTAAGGGAAGGATAGTTAAATTCTAAAGATGTTCTGAAAAAGTCATGTGCAAACCTACATATGCTGTAGAAGCTTCCTCAACAAAGAGTTCAAATGAAGTTACACTATAATGGGGTGACAATGACCCTACTAGGCACCATAGGCAAACAAATAAAATCCTCAGTGCTAAGAATGGGTTCCTTCTCTTGGAGTCATGGCCCAGTGAGGTCCCATGGACCCTTAAACATTACAGGCTATTGTTAATGGCATTGGTTACCCTCCAGAACGAACTAGTAAGACCTGATTGCTGAAGACACCACACACTTGAATCATAGAACAGAAAGATATTGAGCTGGCACTCAAATAGCAGCCTCTTCTCTACTGGCTAACTTTCACAATGCTACATATGCTATCAGAGTTGAAAAGTAATAATCGGTCTTACCCAACTGTGAATCCTCTGAGCAACAATAATTTCCAGTCTGGAAAGACATGTTCACTGGTGCAATAGTGGCACAAACATCATGGAAGTAACCAGCTACTTACTGATTGGGTTTAAGTCCCACTCAGAAAGATGAAACCCATACTTGGTACTGTTAACAGGACCAAGAACCTACAGATTGATAGGTCATGGGCTCCAGGGGGAGAAACTACTACCATTATTCTGCTAGATGGACACAGTATTAAACCAACTCCTAATGACTTAACATTATTATACCCATAGATAAATGCATTTTCAACATTCATCAGAGAAGCTTCTTCTTGTAGCAGATGCCTCCGTAACATAGAGATTCACAATGAGTCAAGACGCAGAGAATAAGAAACTACAGAATACTTAGCCCAAATGGAACATCTATATTATAGTCCTTCCTCCCAAGCCTCCGAGATCATTCCAGAAAAGGAGGCAGAAAAAACCCTGAGAGTCAGAGATGGTGGATGTCTACAAGCAAACCGTTGTTTGGACACAACCAAGCAAGTGCACATACGAACTCACGGCAGTTGTGATAGCGTACACAAGACCTAGGAAAATTCCAGCACGGTGAGGGGAGGTGGGCGTGAAGTCTCACCCCCAAATGAGGGTCTTTTGTCAGTTAATAGTTGCTAGGAGGAAAGTCCGTTTTCTTTAAGAATGTGGCCTCTGGTGAGTAGGTCACACTTCAGTGGAAGGCCACACATTTAAGACCATATGGACAGCACAAAATAAACTTGATAGGTTTTTGAAAAGATGACACAAAGTTGGGTGGGTTGAGAAGGGGCATGAATCTGGAAGGAGTTGGAAAGAAAGGGAATGGATATGATGGAAGTACAGTGTATACAATTCTCAAAGAATTAATTAATTAATTAAAATGTGGACGAAAAATAAAATTAGCAATAAAAAGAAAATAACCAGAACTGAAAATCTCCTAAAGACAGGACAAGAGATGCTAATCCAGATACAGAAAGCATTTAGGACACCAAGCAGGCAAGGTCGGGAAAGAGCCTCCACTCATCATAGCGTAATTAAAGCACTAAATATATAGAACAAATAAGGTATATTGAAAGTAGTAAGAGAGAAACAATCCCCATATAAAGGTAGGCCCATCAGGTTAATAGATAATTCACTGAAACTTTAAAAGCCAGAATGGCTTCAAGTTCTGAAAGACAACTGCCAACCCAGGCTACTATACTCAGAAGTCAGCAAAACCATCTGTCACAATTGAAGGAAAAATAAAAACTTTGCATGATAAAAATAGACTAAGGGGATTTATGACTACTAACCCAGCTTTACCGAAGATAACTGAAGGAATTCTTCAGACAGAAGAAAAAAACAATTCCATCAGTGAGGCCACAGGAAAGCATAAACCGTGCTAGAGTAGTTAAGCAGGACAGGAAGAGGGGAGAAAACACTGCAGAATCAAGAAAACAAAAAGCAGGAATTGGCACAAAGTTTTCAATGATACTTCCGAATGCTAATGGTCTGAATTCCTCAATCAAAAGACACAGAAAAGCAGACTGCATCAAAACCCAGGAACCATCTATTTGCTGCCCCCAAACAGGCATCTCACCACGAAAGATTGAGACCGTCGTAGGATGAAAGGATGGGAAAAGTTGTTTCAAGACAAAGGAACTAGGAAACAAGCAGATGTCCCTTGCACTAGATTCTCACAAAACAAAAGTAGTGAGAAAAGGTAAAGTCACTTAACAGGGATTAGGAAACAGTCCATCAAGAGTATATTACAATCTAAGCCTATATGTTCTGAACACAGAATCACTCAATTTCATAAAAAAATACTATTAAATGTAAAGCCACAGATCAGCCTTAGCACAATAGCAATGAGGAACTTAAATACCCTACTCTTACCAACTGACATGTCTTTCCAACAAAAACTAAATGACAAATGTACAAATTAATTCATTTCATGGATCACACTGACCTAACACACATCTATAGAACATTCCATCCAAACACCACGGAATACATACTTATTTACTCAGCAGTCAGTGGAACTTTCTCTAAAATGGATCATATATTAGAGCACAAAACAAGTGTCAGCAAATACACAGGAAAATTGAAAGAATTTGTTGTATTCTAGCTGATCATAACATAATAAGACTATAAATCAACAGCAAGAGAAACCCTTGCACATACACAGACATGTGGCAATTAACTAGCACACTATGGAACGATGAGCTGGTCCTAGAAGAAGTCAGGAAGGAAAATGTTCTTAGAATCCAATGACAAGGAAAACACGACACACTACAACGCATGGGTACAAGGAAAGCAGAGGGAAGTACCTACATTAAGCCATCTCCTTTGTGACTGTGATTGCTTCTGTGGTTCTGTTATTCTGTTGTGTCGACAGAGCCTTATTTCTCCCTGTGTGAATTTGTTAAAATATTAAATGATCACTAACCTTAAAAAAAGAAATCAGATAGTGGGGCTGGAGAGATGGCTCAGCAGTTAAGAGCACAGGCTGCTCTTCCAGAGGACCCAGGTTCAATTCTCAGCACCTACATGGCAGCTCATAACCGTCTGTGTCTCCAGTTCTGGGGAATCTGGTACCCTTACACTGACATACATGCAGGCAAAACACCAATGCACATAAAAATAAAGAAATATTTTTTTAAAAAATCAGGTAGATCTCAAATAAATAATGTAATGATACAGTTTAGGTCCTGGAAAAAGAACAGATAAACTCCAAATCAGTAGGTGGAAAGTAATTCAAGATCATGGCGGAAATTAACGAAATGAAAAAAGAAAACAAAATCAATATAGGGAATCAAACAAATAGTTGATTCTTTCAAAAGAGAATCAAGATTGAAAAACCCTTAGCTAACCAAAAGAGATGAAAGATCAAAATCAGAGATGAAAACAGGGCCATTACAATAGATACCATTAAATTTCAGACGATCATTAGGTCTTACGTCAAAAATGTATATTCTACTAAATTGGAAAATCTAAAACAAATGGACAATTTGTAAATACATATGACATACCAAAATTAAGTCAAGATAAGATAAAAATGTGAACAACTCTGTAGCAAGCTGTGAGACATAAACATTAATTCAAAATATTCCCAACCAATAAAGTCTAGTCCCAAATGAATTCATTAGTGAATTTTATCAGACGTTCAAAGAACTAACATCAATGCTTTAAAAAGTATTCCATAAAATGGAAAAAGAAGGAACATTACCAAACTTCTTTTTAACCAAAACCTGGTAAAGACAACACATACAGACACAGACACACATACACACATACACACACACACACACACACACACACACACACACACACACACAAAGAATGAGAATTAGAAACCAATTTCTTAGGCAAATATACATGCTAAAATTCTCAAAAAAAAAACCTTGCAAACCAAATTCCAGAACACATCCAATAGACCATTTGCCATAATAAAGTTGGGTTTACTCCAGAGATGAAGGAATGGTGAAATAGACCTGATCAATAAGTGTGATAAATTACATGAAGGGACTCAACACCAGAAATCACAATGGTCATCTCAATAGACACACAGAAAGGATGCTGACCAAATCCAACATCCCTTCACATTAAAAGTCTTGAAGAAGTCCAGACTAGAAGAAATATTATTTCAACCTAACAAACGGTATATGCAACAAACCTATAGTTAAGATTAAACTAAATGGGAAAATTCAAAGCATTCCCACTAAAATAGAGGACAAGAAAAGAGTTGCAGTTTCTGCAGCCTTATTTAATATAGTACTCTAAGCCTTAAGTAGAATAGCAAGACACAGAAGTAAATTAGAGGACTCCAAGTAGGAAAGGAAGAAGTCCAAGTATCTTGTTTGCAGATGACATGACCTTATACATAAGAGCCAGTAAAGACGCCACCAGAAAACGCTTAGGTCTGAAAAACACTTTCAGCAAAGTGGCAGGATACAAACTTATCATAAAAAACACTCTCCTAGCTGGGTGGTAGTGGTGCATGCCTTTAATCCCAGCACTTGGGAGGCAGAGGCAGGCAGATCTCTGTGAGTTCGAGGCCAGCCTGGTCTACAGAGTAAATTCCAGAACAGCCAAAACTACAGAGAAAACCTGTCTTGAAAATCAAATCAAAACAAAACAACAACAAAAAACAAAACCAACTACTATCTTTCCTATATACCAATAACAAAGATATTGAGAAAAAAATCAGGAAAACAATTCTATTTACAATAGCAAAAACAAAATACTTCAGAGCAAACCTAACCAAAGAAGTGAAAGACTTCTATGATGAAAACTTCAAAAGACTTAAGAAAGAAACTAA
>CABHPQ010125539.1:0-10147 GCA_902168405.1 Peromyscus aztecus | reverse complement strand
GGAAGTCCATGGACTTACCTAGTTCTGGGAAGAAGGCAAGAACCTTAAGCTAAGTCACCTGAGCTGGATTGAGGAAAGCGAGACTCTTTTTTTTTTTTTTTTTTTTTGGTTTTTCAAGACAGGGTTTCTCTGTGTAGCTTTGCACCTTTCCTGGAACTCGCTTTGTAGACCAGGCTGGCCTCGAACTCACAGAGACTCTTAACTGCCCTCAGAGAGATGCTCATGGAGGGTCTTGAGGAAATAGCAAATCCAATGAGCATATGCAAGAAGGGAGTATTATTCACAAAAGTGTGAGCAAGGAGCGGGGAACCGCATGGATAGTGGGGAACTCTGAGTTCAGGTGCAGCCTTTATGTCTGAAAGGGACAGAGACAGGAGTTTCAGAGAACTGAAAGGCAATGCTCCTTCAGGGCAGGGGCCCTTGGAGGGCTCCCCGTGTGGAGGAGAGGGGTCAGTCTGAGCTGGCCCTCCACAAGGGAAGGGAAGAGTCTTCCATTCTCTGCTCGCTCCTGGGGAGGAGAAACACAATGGTGTCAGAGGGCTTTAAAGCAGCTGTGTTGTAGCAAAGAGTGAGAAGCCAAGAGAGACAGAGAGGGCAAACAGCCAGCTATTTGGTGGGCTGGACATTTTCTAGCTTCTTTTTTGGATCAAACTATTAGAATCCTAGCTCACCATAAGTCTTGATTTTTCTCATGAAAGATAAACACATTTGTCTACCTCTGAGATCAATTTGCCTATATTGTACAAAATACAGTGTGTGTGTGTGTGTGTGTGCGTGTGCGTACGCTTATAAAGGCCAGAGATCATCCTCAAGTATCATTCCTTAGGGTTAATTTTTGAGGCGGAATCTCTCTTTGGGGTCTTGGGCTCCCTAATTTGGCTAGGCTGGCTAGCCAGCCAGCTCTAGGGCTCCACCTGTCTCTGTCTCCACAGGAGTGGGATTCTAAGTGCCTACCACCATGGTCAGCTTTGTTCTTGGGTGCTGGAGATCAAACTGGCTTATGCTGCAGCACTTCGTTAAGTGCGCTATCTCCCCGGCCCTACAATTTGCTTGGCGAAGTGAAATGGAACAGGTTGTGTTTGCGACCTCAGGATAAGAAGATCAGAAATGGAGCTGTTAGGAAATAGTTCTAGGAAATTATTTAGTCTCAAGCTCCTCCCAAGACTCCCTCGTAAGTAACGGATGACAACCGGCCGCAGAAGAAGGGGCACAGACTTTGGAGCCAGACCTGGTTGGAAAATTGATTCTGCATGGCGAGGAGGGTGGAAACTCGGCCTAACTGCCGTAAAGGGGTTGATGAAGCCGGCCTTACATTGTTGCGAAGACTAAAGGGAACGCAAGTAAGAAACGGCAGACATTTAAAATACCCACGCACTGTAGGTGTCTGGCTAATATTAAACTAGGGTTCTCAGACCGGCCACATCAGCATTTCCTATGAACCTGTAAAGGAATGCAAATCCCTGAGGGGTGGGGCCCCCCTTCTGTCATCTTCTGGAAAACAGAGAGATTATGGTCGATTTTCTGTGTGTGCGGAAGAAAAGAGAGAGAGGCACACCATTGTCCTTTCTCAGTCCTCGTTCCGACTTGCCATTACTTTTGTAGATTTCTCCTAATCACACCAAAGTACTTTATGTTTTGCTGTCTGTGTGATAAACTCTGGAGGAGGCAAAAAAAAAAATTGTCTTGTACTTCCTTATTTTAGGTGGCTAATCGCAATTCTGAGGTCAGGTATTGACGCTCTTTGTGTCCAGTCTAAGCCTCCCCCAATTAGCCTTTTCAATATCAAAAAGTGAAGATTTTTTACTTCTCTGCTTCATTCTTGCATTCTTTTTTTTTTTTTTCTTTTGGTTTTTCGAGACAGGGTTTCTCTGTGTAGCTTGGGCTGGCCTCGAACTCACAGAGATCCGCCTGCCTCTGCCTCCCAAGTGCTGGGATTAAAGGCTTGCACCGCCACTGCCTGGCCTCATTCTTGCATTCTTGCAGCTACTTTTCAATGGGCTCTGGGAAGAGAGACATTTTACCTGTGATACCCTCCAAAATTATCCCCCAATAATCTCAACCTCAGGTAGTCACACCCTCTCCATTTTTATGAGTTCATCTGTATGACTGATACAATATTGTAGATGTAACAGTATGTAACTTCTGAGCTCAGATTATAAAGATGTGTTCTCTCTCTCTCTCTCTCTCTCTCTCTCTCTCTCTCTCTCTCTCTCATTGCTGTGTTTGTTCATTCCTATGGGGAAGTCATTTTGCCAACAGCCCTATGAATAAGACTAGAAATGGACCCTTCAGCCCCACTCAGCCTTGGCTTATAGTTGACTGAAGCCTCACACGAGACCCTGAGCCCAAAAATCTCAACTGAGCTATTCCTGGATTCCTGGTTCTCTGGAATTGTGTGAGATAATAAGTGTTTATTATTTTAACATACCAGATTTGGGGGTGATTTGTAATATTGCAATAGACAACCATAATGAATATCCAAAATGTAGGCATGTATTTGGAACTAGGCAAAGGAGGCAGCTGGAAAGAGTTTAAGGACCATAGTCATGTTCTGGTTGAGGTTTAAAATAAAGTGAGAAAAATTGTGTTGAAAACAGGTCTTTGAGTCCTATGAGGTAGAGCCAGAAATCTTAAAAACAGTGTTGTGTGTAGTGATGTGCAAAGCAGAGCATGTAAATAAAGAACTGGATGATCCAGCTAAGGAAATTTCAAGACAGCCTGTTGAAGGAACCATCTGGCTCCCCTTAGCCTTTTGTAAGATGCAAGGGGTGAGACATAAGCTAAGGGGAGACTTGCTAACTAGAGAGGAGCTAGGATTTGAAGAGCCCCAGCCTCTACAGAGAGCGAACAATTTTAAAACTTAAGATATTCCTTAAAAGCAAGGGTCAAATCCAGGGCACTATCATGGAAACATGGCCCAAAGTTGAAGCTGAGGGTATGACTAAATTCTTTGCTATGATTTCAAAACCATCAAAAGTAAAGCCTAAGAAGTACCATATCAGTCACACAAAAGACTACTGTATTAGTCAGCTTTTTATCACGAGAAACAGTCAAGGAAGCTAACTTCTAAAAAGAAAATGATATATTTAGCATACAGTTTTGAAGGCTCAAATTCCAAATAGGGTGGGGGAGGGCAGGCTCCGTAACGCTCATTGACTGCCTCATCTCATGGTGGATGGCAGTGGAGGGAGTGTGTTAGAAGCTGATCAATGATTGGATGTCCAGAGAATGAAAACAAGGATGCCCCCAAAGACCTGAAGATCTCTCTCTAGTCCCCACCTCATAAAGTTTCTACTACCTCCTGATAGTGCCTCCTGCCACCCTGGGGACTAAGCCTTTAATATATGAGCCTTTGTGGGGGAAATCACCATTCAAACCAAGGAGCCCTTCAAAGTTTTTAAGGCTATGATTTATAGATCCTCTCAAAATAGGGTTTCTAAGAGGCTTAAGAACATTGCCCTTGTTGTTGGTTTTCTTTTCTTTTGTTTTGTTTTGTTTGTTGTTTTCTCTTTTGGGGGGCCTGCTACCGAGCTCCCAAATAAATCACCCATGGAGGCCTCTTCTTAATTATGCACGCTCATCCTTAGCTTGGTTGTTGCTAGACATCTTTTCTTAGCTTAAATTATCCCTGTCTACCTTTTGCCCCTGGGCCTTTCCTGTTCTCTTACTTCTATAAATCTTACTTTCACTCTTACTTCATGGCTGGCTGTGTAGCTGAGTGGCTGGCCTTCTTCTCCCTTCTATTTATCCTCTCTCCCTGCCAGCCCCGCCTATTCTTTCTCCTGCCTCGCTATTGGCTGTTCAGCTCTTTATTAGACCATCAGGTGTTTTAGACAGGCACAGTAACACAGCTTCACAGAGTTAAACAAATGCAACATAAACAAAAGTAACACACCTTAAAATAATATTTCCCAACAGCCTTTCACAAAATCACAAGCTGTAAAAGGGGTTAAATATCTTGCAGACATATTTGTGTGACTTTTCTCTAATGGAGCCCCCTGATAAAACTCACAGGAGATTCATAAAAGTTAAAAAAAAAAAAAACCCGTTTTAAATTAAAAAAAAATTTAAAAATCCGCAGGTATCTTTCTAACAAGAACTCAAAGGGATAGAGACAGTTAAGGGGCCTTTGGCACCCACCCTACCCCTATTGTACCAAAAGCTGAGAAAAAAAATCCATGTCCATACACTAAATTTCAAAAAAAGGAAGGGTAACCTCAGGAGGTATAATCAAGAGGCATGGGATAATCCCAGAACAGGACTGAGCCAGAAGGTCATTGAACATATCTTGGTTGGACCTGAGAGCTGTTCCACGGACTTCTGTGTGCCTCCAATTTATCTCCTTTAGAATACTAATACACGGGGATGTTTATCCTGTTCCTGATATGGTAGTGCATGGTAGTTGTGTGTATGTTTCTTTTTCTGGTTTTGTTGTTGCTGGTTTTTGTTTTGTTTTGTTTTGTTTTTTTGATTAATGAAAACGGTTCTTATGATGGTTCATTTGGGTTGTCCATTTAACAGTACCCAGAATCACCTAGTGACAAACCTGTGGGCATATCTCTGAAGGGGATTCTAGACTGGGTTGATGGAGGGAGGAATACACACCCTAAATGTGGGTGGCACCATTCTATGGGCTAGGGTTCTAGACTAAATACAAATGGGAAGTGGAGCCGAGCATCAGCATTCATTGTCCTCTGACCCTGCCTCACACGCTGTCGCCATATCTCCCCACCATGATGAATCAAAGTAAGTCATTTTTTTTTTCTTAAGTTGATTCTGTCAGGTATTTTTCCCCAGCAATGAGAAAAATGACTAATACAGGAACTGTGTCTGAAGAAGCGTGTATGTAACCGGACGTAATTTAAATGCTAAGACCCTGATTCTTGAGCTGATGCTGTTATAAATGGGACTTTCAGCAGTGTTAGAGGGGAGTGAATGCATTTTATATGTGGGGGAGTCCCGAGGGCAGACTCTGACAGCCAGTCTGTAACACGTTCTTCTCCTGGTCCTTACACACTTGTGTTGTCCCCTCCCACACCGTACTCATCTACATTAAAGTAAGACAGGAAGAGATGACACCGTACTCATCTACATTAAAGTAAGACAGGAAGAGATGCTGTGTCATTTCCAAGACACCAGAGTTTCCATCCCACTCCGGTCGCTCTGTCCAGAGCCGTGTGAATAGGTTTGGGAGCAGATCCCTCAGCCCCTGCCCGCTCTTCAGATGGCTTCGGCCTCAAGTGACAGCTTGACAATAATCCCGTGAGTCACCAGCATCTGCCTAAGCCACTCATGGATTCCTGACCTAAAGACTATGTGAGATAATGGTTGTTTAAAGCTCTTAAATTCGGGAGTAAGTTTTTAATGCAACCACAGACAATTAATGCATGCTTCAAATGCATTGAGAGTATTTATACCACACACTACACAAAGTTGTTTGGATAAATAATAGCCGATGTCCGTGTTTCTGGAACACATCCTCAAGGGAGTCTTTTCCCCTTTGGGGTTATCTTTCTGCTAGAAATAAAACTTAAGTCCAGCAACTTTCCAAATAGATAATAGTCACATTCCTCTTTATTTTAGACCATTTGATCTAGGCAAATAAACTTGAAAACTTTCTTGGCTCTAACTTAGAAACAATCCCAGTTAAGTGTCATATAAAACTTTTAAATTGGGCTGGCTTTAGGAACGTGAATATTCTTAAACTTTACCTAAATTTTAAGTCAAAAATTTTTACTCTATTTATTATCATCAATTTATTTGGAACCTAGAAGTTTGGTGGTAATTCTTTTAAAGCTTGTTTTTTGTTGTTGTTGTTGTTTTTGTTTTTTGTTTTGGTATGTGTGTGTATGAAGTTATTTTTAAGACACCCAGGATAGCTAGCTCCAGAACGTCAGAATAGCAAGTGTCATGTGTGACATCTATTTCTCTGTTTTGCTTCTCAAAGCTCCTGCATCGGTGTTGACATTGTTTTCCCTCTTACTCCTGTTTTGAATGGTGGTGAAAGCCAGTGGGTTTTTAAACAGTCTCCTCCGTTCTCCCCTAACAGCGCATGCTCACAGTGGTCATAGCTGATAATCCTGTCTGTCACTCTGGTGAAGGAGCAGCCAATCCCCTCCAATCGGTTACATGTTCCACATCCTTACTCTATCTAGGATTCAATTTCAAACCAACATCTGTTTTTCTTTCTTTATTATTATATATTTTTTTTTTTTTTTTGGAGAACAGGCTGCCCCTAAGCTTCCAGAGCCTTCCTTTCTAGAACGTGTAAGAGCTTGTTCTCTAGCTTGTGAGCAAGGCACTGAGAAGTCAGGTCTGGGAGCGCTTTGTAGGAAACAATTGGAGATCTGTCTTCCCTGTTAGAACATTCCATGGGCATGCTACACTGTCTGGGAAGAAAGCTGTACAGTCATCCGGAACTTCTGCGTGGATGGCACACATAACGCTGTTGCTCCATCCCTTAGCGGGGCATGTCTCCATGATCACCTCTGCTTGGAAAAAAAAAATATGAATAGACTGAGGCAAGTTGACTAAAATCTAGATAACACAAAAGACTGGCCAAGTTGATGCTTTTGTGGGAAACAATGTCCCAGAGGGTCCTAACTTCTCCAAAATGGAATCCTTTCAGGATCTTATTAAAGAACCTCTGCATCTTTGTGAAGTTAGGAAACGTGCGTCGGTCATGTCAGCATGTAAGGCTGTAGGTGTGGGTGGCGGTTTCTTCCTACTTGAGGGTCTCGCCTCCCTTTGTTTCTTTCACTGACTTGCAGAAACCGTTGCTCACTTTTTCTTTTTCTTCTCCCCAGATTATGTCACTGCCCTGAGCAGGACCTTCCGTGGCATGTGGTGCCCAGTCTCATCCTGGATTCAATCTGGGGATACCTTGAGCCAAGGAAGACTGAATGAGAAAGAGTGCAAGCTAGAGGGCTGGTCAGATCCTCAGCTGCCGGAGAGGAGAGATGAGACAGGAATCCCCGGAGCATCACGGAGAAACCCCAGGCCTCCTTCCCTGGGAAAATGGAAGATGCCAAAGTGCAATAGTTTTTGGTAGGGACTCTCACAAACCTGGAGCCAGTGTTAGATCGACAATAAAGGCCCATTAAGAAAAACGGACTTCTGGTCAAGAGACTAGCATCTCTGGCCTGGATGGAGACTAGTATTCTAGTTAGGCCATGTCAATCACTGGCCAAGGATCATCTCTAAGAAGACAGGTTCACCTTAAGCCATGCTAAGGGGGCAAGGGGAATAACATTTCCTGTAATGAAATACTGTACCTTTCTTTCCCAGAATTCCCATCTGATAGCCCAATCTTTACAAGTCAAGCCACCATGAGGTAGGTTGGTTCTGTCCACCTCTCTGAGTCAGGACTGACTTTATCTATTTCTTTTTTTCCCCCATCTCTTTCATTTAGATGAGAACCAGAACCTACGTATGCTTTTCCTGGTTTGTTGGGCTTCCTTACTTTTCCCTAAACCCCCTTCCATACCTTGTGGCTACCTGCTGCCATGTTGTGATCTCTATACTGATAACACAATGGAATGGCCTTCTCCTCTCCTTTCCTCCCCTCTCCTCCCCTCCCCTTCCCTCCCCTTCTGTCCTCTCCCCTTTAGGCAGCCATTTAGATTCACAGCTTTGCTACCCTGTGTAGATGAAATTCTAAATGGTCTTAGTAGATAAGAAACACAGAGCCAAATACAGAGTTAAAGCCTAAGAGATCAGATCACTAGAGAAGCCCAAGACTACCTTTAGCTTACCAGTCGCTGCTGTCTCTTTCCCTGAGAGAGAGACCTTCTCCTGTGTGACCTATCTTTTTATTGCCTTTCTGTTCTACCTTCTCATTGGCTCTAGACCCAACCACATGATTTCCTTGTCATTGCCTGTCTATATAGACCTCCAGGTCTCTATGGTTCGTACTGGGATTCAAGGTTATGGTTACCGCTTGGCTGTGTCATTGACTACAAAGAGACTCTGCCTGCCATGTTATCGGATTAAGGGCATATGCCACCACTGCCGGACTTCTGCTAAATGGCTTGCTTTTAGCTCTGATCCCCAGACAACTTTATTTATTAACTGTGGTGGTATTGTGTTCCCCAAAATATTGTGTATACTAATAAACTTATCTGGGGTCAGAGAACAGGACAGCCACAATATTAAACATAGAGGTTAGGCAGTGGTAGCATACGCCTTTAATCCTGGCATTCCAGAGGCAGAAATTCATGTGTTCAAGGATACACCCAAGCATGGTGACCCACGCCTTTAATCCCAGTGAGTGGTGGTAGAAAGGAGAAAGGTATATAAGGCGTGAGGACCAGAAACTTGAGGCATTTGCCCTGGAGAGGCATTTGCCCTGGAGAGGCATTTGCCCAAGAGAGGCATTTGGCCTGGAGAAGCATGTGGCCTGGTTAAGCATTCAGGCTTCTAGCAGCAGTTCAGCTGAGAGTCATTTGGATATGAGGACATAGAGGCTTCCAGTCTGAGGAAGCAAGACCAGCTGAGGATCCAGCGAGGTGAGATAGCTGTGGCTTGTTCTATTTCTCTGACCTTCCAGCATTTACCCCAATACCTGGCTCAGGTTTGGTTTTTTTAATAAGAACTTTTAAGATTCATGCTACAAATAAAATCACATTTCAGCACAAATAAAATATCACCATAACCCTGGAGTGTTCTTCTTTCAAACTCTAATAAAATTGTCGTCAACCTGTTGGAATCTATTTTTAAATTCTTTTATTACTGAAACTAACAACCTCAAGAAGGAACCCTAATTTCTCCAGGATCATCTGGAAAATACAAAGGGATTCCCCCAAATTCCAGGAAAACCTGGAAATTTTTCAGGTCTGTCTGAGATAATGACTTTCTTCAGGGTTTTCCATGGACCAGCAGAGATGTCTCCCTCCACACACACCCTGTGTTCTGAAAGCTTCCTATGCGTACCCAGCTCTATATTACAAAGTATGTCTTTAATATTCTTTAAGGTTGCAACAACTCAGAAAGATGCCCTGCACAGACCACTTACCCAGCTAGCAATGGCACCTCCAGCCATGAACTGAGGCAAACTCTTGCTTGGAGCTTCCATGATCAGAGAACTTTGTATCCAGGTAATGTATGCAAACTTCTCCTTTTATGCTTTTAAAATGCTCCTTCTGGACTCAATCTCCTGAACACAGTCAGTTTATGTACATTCCCATTGAAGGAAACATTTCTGGTCTTTTGAAGACTATCTCTCTCTACATTAAGTCAACAACCCCCAGGAAAGCTCCCATGAGGATAGAGCTCTGCTTTCAGTTCAGAGCTGTGCTTTCAAACTCCCCTGAAGTTCTACTAAAACGTCCACGGGACAGCCATGTTGAACACAGACCAACCAGCTCTTAGAGTCTCTGGTTAAGTTCCCTTTCCACCTGTTTTCCCAGAATAAACACTCTGCTGTGGATAGAATTCTTTGCAAGATTTCATTTGACCAAACTTCTGAAGCCAGAATCCATGAGGGGGCACTGGGGTGATGTGAGTGATAATGGAGGCCCTGAATGAATTTCTAAAGTTATACATTCCTCTGAGAAGAGCTATCAGGCCATGGTTTATCACAAATTGGCAGTGGAGTGCCTGGAAACGCCACGGCAAGTCTCATAGGACCTTGTTGCAGCTTACTAGACCAAAGCTGACTTTGCTGCTGTAAGGGGCTCACGGTTTTCTGAGCCGTCCGTAACAAACCAGACTCATGGCTTGGGGTGGAACTGCTCACTTGGGCTTCAGCCTGCACACGATGGGAGAGAACAAAGAGAGACTTGTGTCTCTGAGGCTTGGCAGTACAGAAATGAGGGTAGGAGAGCCACTGAGTGTTAGTGTCAAAATACCTGCAGGCTGGTTGGCCTGGTTCCTGTGTGACTGTCCACCTCAACAGCAACGGGTAGACAACAGAAGCTTGTCGATGGATTATAATAGCTACCATTTATTCAGTCCCTCGCACATGTTAGACAGCGTATTGGGTGGTTTATTGTACACAGCTTTAGAAATCCTTGAGACAGGTGGTAGTCCTGTTTGTCAAATTTAAAAAGCAAGACATCACAGAGATATTCATCTATTCTTTCTTTCTTTCTTTCTTTCTTTCTTTCTTTCTTTCTTTCTTTCTTTCCTTCCTTCCTTCCTTCCTTCC
>CABHPQ010125538.1:4380-30717 GCA_902168405.1 Peromyscus aztecus | reverse complement strand
GAGAAACCCTGTCTCAAAAAACAAAAAAAAACAAAAAAAAAAAAATTTCTTACGGAAAGTTATTACCTAGAATAATGATTCTTTTAAAATATTTTCTGTGTGTGCAGACATTTGTACTGCTTGCCTGCAGGTCAGAAAAAAACTTTGTGGAATCACTCCTCTCCTTCCACCTTTTATATGTGCTCCAGGGATTAAACTCAAGTAGCCAGGCTCACTCTTCGAGCACCTTTAGCTACGGACCATCTTACTGGTCATGTATGTGCCTGTGTGTCTGCCTGAGTTTATGTGCATTGCATGTATACAGGTGCCCTTGGAGGCAAGAAGGCCTCAGTCCCCTAAAATTACAGATGTGGGTGCTGGGAACTGGACCCCGGGTCATCTACAAGAGCAATAAGCACTAACTGCTGAGCCATCTCTCTAGGTCCTAGAATAATGATTTTTTTTATCTAATTATTTTTAGACAGGGTCCTATGTATTTCATTCTGGCCTCCAACTTTCTACGTAGCCAAGGATGGCCTTGAACTTCTGATCCTCCTGCCTAAACTTTCCAAGTATTAATAATACTGGTGTGTGCCAACATATTCAGTTTGTTTGTATTTTAAGTGTGTGTGTCTGTGTGTAATCCAGAAGAGGGCATTGGAGCCTCCTGCCACTAAATATGAGTGCTAAGAACCAAACATGGATTCTCTGGAAGAACAGCAAACACACTTAACAACTGAGCCATCTCTTGTAGTCAGACTTTCCTTTGGGCCGCCAACTCACACATAACAACGTGGAGACTTATTATTAGTTATCAAAGCTCAGCCTTAGCTTAGGCTTGTCCCACTGGCTCTTATAACTTAACTCATATTTTTTTTGTTTGTTTTTTGTTTTTCAAGACAGGGTTTCTCTGTGTAGCTTTGTGCCTTTCCTGGATCTCGCTCTGTAGCCCAGGCTGGCCTCTAACTCACAAAGATCTGCCTGACTTTGCCTCCCAACTGCTGGGATTAAAGGGGTGCGCCACCACTGCCTGGCATCTTAACTCATATTTTTATTAATCAATGTTATACAACATGGCTTTTACCTCTCTCCCATTTTGTGTGTCCAACTTGTACCGCATCTTGATGGCATCTCCTGCATGCATAGATTTCTCCTCTTCTTCCTTTCTCTCCCCAGAAATCCTGCCTATACTTCTGCCTAGCTATTGGCTGTTCAGCTTTTTTATTACACCAACTACATCACAGCAAATATATCTTCACACAGTACACAAATATCCCACAACATTTCCCCCTTTTTGTCTAAATAAAAAGGAAAGGTTTTAATTGTAACATAATAAAACTGTATACAATAAGAACAATTATCAGGTAAGAATTACAATCACAATGTCCAGTCCATTTGTATTTGGCAAATTTGGAGAACATACTGCATTATCTATCCTGTCGTAGTCCAAAGTTTTATACCCAAACCAGTTTTTATCATAATTTGTAATACCGTCCTAAAAATATCTTTTTAGACCTTAAAACATCTTTTTAGATAAACAACTCAAGCTTTTATGTTTCTCAACGTTATAAACTTTACATCTCTTGTGTAAGTTTCTTTTCAGAATTTGGAAACAAGGAAAACTATAACTATAACTATCTCACCTTCAACTCCATCAGAGACCTGCGAAGAATATTCTATTACCTGAGTAAACAGAAAGTGCAGAGCAGACAACTTCCAAAGCTATAGAAATGACAGAAACAGCTGGCTGCCGGGACAGTCACCTAAGATTCCTCTGCAATGGTGAGGCATCCATCTTTGGCCTATAGGCCTAGAATATGAACAGACTTTCCTGTGAAGCAGGAATTTTGAAGGACTGTCCTACCTCATGTTAGCAAAGTTTGGCAGTCACTTTCTTTTGTATCCTGCTTATCCAGTTTATACAGCATACTGTCAGCTGTCAAGGAAAGGACAGTTTCTTGCTCAAATGGCTACCTTTGCCACATTGAAAGCAAACTCCATATGAAGGTTCTTTGATGCCCATTATCCTTTTTTGAAGTAGATTGGTACTGCCAGGAGCAGTCACGTCTCATGAAAAGCCTTATGTTATTAAAACATTTTAAATTCCATATTCTGTAGGTCTTTGAAGTATTTAAAGACTATTTAAAATATATTTCTGTTTGACTTTGAAAACATACCTAACATGACTGTAAGTTTGATTGTTACAGATGATAACTATTGACCTGTCTTTTTTTATTATCCTAAATAGCTTTCAAGGACTAAAACTTTATATTAAATTTTTAAATGATCTGCATAAGTTCAATACAGTAAATAAGAAATAGAAACATAATATAGTATAAGAAAAATAACACTAAATATGTATTAATATATAAAAATCCATATCAATGTAAAATATTTGAGACTACTAGTTATTTTTTTAGTTCAAAAGTAGACTCAACAATCCACTCTTTTATCCCATCATTTCTGTACTATATCCCCCCTTTTTACCTTCAGAAATAGATCCCTGAATCTAATCTTTGTTCAGCTTTTTTTCCTGACATGACCAATAACAACTTGTAATCAACCACACTGAATGATGACAAACATCCATAACCTACCAAATGACCAAAACCACCCACTCCATCTCTTGGGAATGTTGGTATCATGTTCTCTAGACTGCTTCCTGTTGTCTGGGGACAATGGCATCTTTAGGGGACCTTAAGAAAGTGGGGATAATGGTCAAGTCCTGAGAGAGCTAGCTGTATTATTTTTTGTTTAGTCTCTGTGTGATGGGAAAGTGTAGAGCTTATCTGAAGACTTGTCTGGATAGTCTGTGAGGCTGACCATCTCGGCTAGCAGCTTTGAAGTTGTTCTGGATGGAGAATTTTGAGGAAATTACAACAGAGGCATTTTGAGAGGCTGGATCACTTGAACTACTTGTCTTCATTGGTGTTTTGTCCTTTGTTTTCTTTCTAAAAACACAAACTTTTAAAGGTAACATATGTGTGTGTGTGTGTGTGTGTGTGTGTGTGTGTGTGTGTGTGTATATATTCAGCAAGCCAGGGCGGTGGTGGCACATATATATACACTTTTTTGTTTGTTTGTTTTTTTGAGACAGGGTTTCTCTGTAGCCCAGGCTGGCCTCGAATTCACAGAGATCAGCCTGGCTCTGCCTCCCAAGTGCTGGCAAAGTATAGGTTAATAGAAATGGGCTGAATATAAGAGTAAGAGCTAGACAATGGTAGGCTTGAGCTACTGGCCAAGCAGTTTAAATAATATAAGCATCTGTATATTTTTTAAGTGGGCTAAGGGACTGCCGGGGCTTGATGGGACCCAGAGAGAAAAACTCTAGCTACACTTAGGCTTGTCACACTAGCTCTTATAACTTAAATTAACCCATATTTTTATTAATCTATGTTCTACCACGTAGCTTTTACCTCTCTCCCATTTTGTGTGTCTGACTCCTTCCATGTCTCAGTGGAGTCTCCTGTGCACCTAGATTTCTCCTTTTCTTCCTTTCTCTCCCTAGAAATCCCTCCTATACCTCCTGCCTAGCTATCAGCCCTTTCAGCATTTTCTTTTTTTGTTTGTTTGCTTGTTTGTTTGTTTTCCGCTTTTCAAGACAGGGTTTCTCTGTATAGTTTTAGTGCCTGTCCTGGATCTTGCTCTGTAGACTAGGCTGGCCTAGAACTCACAGAGATCAGCCTGGCTCTGCCTCCCGAGTGCTGGCACCAACCGGGCTCCTTTCAGCATTTTGTTACACCAATCACAGCAAATAGATCTTCACACAAAATACAAATATCCCACAGCGTTCTCTTCAGCCCCTGGGATAATGATTCTTAATCTGATACACAAATCCTCAAATCAAGAAAATATTTTGAGTCAGGCATGGTGGTGCACACCTGTAATCCCAGCACTTGGGAGGCAAAGGCAGGTGGATCTCTGTGAGTTTATGGCCAACCTGGTCTACATAGTGAATTCTAGGACAACCAGAGCTATGTCAAGAGATCTTGTCTCAAAAAAAGGGGGGGAGGGGAGGGAGAAGCCAGGTGGTGGTAGCGCATGCTTTAAATCCTAGCACCAGGATTTCCTGGGAGGCAGAGGAAGGCAAATCTCTGAGTTCAAAGCCAGCCTAGTCTACAGAGCAAGTTCCAGGACAGCAATGGCTACACAGAGAAACCCTGTCTTGAAAAAAGAGAAAGAGAGAGAGAGAGAAATTATAAACAACAATATGCTTAATGCTACTACTGAAAATTATTTAAATGGTTCTCTTTATGTTATGCCTACTTTACTACAATAAGGTTTTCTGGGGTTTTGTTTGTTTGTTTGAAGTCTTCAAGAAAACATGATTGTGACAGGAGGTGGTGGCACAGGCCTTTCTTTCATCCTAGCACCAGAAGGCAGAAGCAGGCAGATCTCTGAGTTTCAGGCCAGCCAGGACTGTGCAGTGAAACTGTCTCCAGAGGAGGAAAGGGAATGCAGCTGAAGTTGGCTTGAAGCTAAGAACACTCTTTCCGAAGGACCTGCTGAGATTCCAGGACCCAGGTTTGGCTCTCCGCGCCTGTATCTAGCAGCTCACAACCCCCTGTAGTTCTCAGGGATCAACGCCCTTTTCTGGCCTCTGAGAACATTTGCATACAGGTAATGAGCTGTACATACACTCAGGCACACACAAATACTCATAAAACAATTAGTTATTAAAAGAGAATGTGGGGGCTGGAGAGATGGCTTAGTGGTTAAGAGGGTTAAGAGCATTGACTGCTCTTTCAGAGGACCCTGGTTCAATTCCCAGCACCCACATGGCAGCTCACAACTGTCTTTAAGTCCAGTTTCTGAGACCCAACACCAATGTATGTGAAATGAGAGAGAGAGGGAGAGGGAGAATGTAGCTGTGTGGATTATTATGGGAAATGAAGTTTTAATAAGTGGGAAAATATGGACTTTAGGCAACCGATGAAGTTGGGAATATCAAACTAAGAAGTCTCAAACTGCAAAATGTGGGCCTAGGGGTGGAGAAGGGAGAACCTGAGGACCCAGCTGAAGAAAATCTGACCCAGAGGCCAGTGAGATGGGTCAGTGGTTAAAGACCTGATGTCCTGGATTTGATCCCTGGAGCCCACATGGTAGAAGAAGAGAACTGACTCTTGCATGTGTTCACTGACCTCCACAAGCATGCTGTGGCACACATGCATCCACACATACACAGAAAATAAAAAACGTTCACAGGAAATCTGACCCAGAATACATGTTTATCAACCATTTTCTTTTTTTTAATTTTTTTTTTAATTTTTTAATTTTTTTTAACATTTTCTAACAGCAACAAAAATCTAAAATCCTTTGTATAGTCATTAATTTAACTAAAAGCCAAAATTATACCTTTGTGAAAGAATTTCTATGAAAAGGAACTTCAAAGGAAATAGGAAACTGTGTTACATATTATATAAACCTTATCAGGTTTCTATCTTGACTTTCAGCTGTTTGTTTTTCAGGCAGGCTACCATGAATCCTGGCATCTCTAACTGACTGTGTATGTGAGTGTATGCGAGGCTCCTTGGGGTCCTCCTCCCCACCTCCCAAGGGCTGGAGTTAGAGGTGTGTTCCACCATGCTGGGATCACAGGGTTCAGCCACCATGCCTTCAACTTTCAGCGTGTGTTTTGTTTTGTTTTTTGAAGCAGGGTTTCTCCCACAATACTATTACCATTACATTGCTTTTCTGGACTAAGACAAATTGTGTGTTACCAGTTTTTAGTTTAATACCGGTTGCAGGTCGTTGGCACATACTCAGCCCAGCACTAGAGAGAAGGAGGCAGGAGGATCTTGAGTTTGAGGCCCGAGTGAGTATAGAATGAATTTCAGACCAGCCTGAGCTGCATGTCAAGCCCCTGTCCCATCTCAAAAAAGTGAAAATATAAATGTAAAAGCAAGTTTAATCTCACTTGGTTAATTTAAATAGCTGAGGTTTATATATCAGAATGGGATGTAAGGATAAAATTGCAGCTATTATTAAACCTGTAATAAATTTATTGCTAAGCACTAACTTGCACTCAGTTGAGTTTTGCTTAAACTTTATATTAATGTTTATTAAAAACAGCAAAATATCTGACAGAAAGATTTGTAAATTATGATATATTCCTGAAGTAAACTACCACAAATACTGGAATATATTGTCAACAATGCTACAATGTGGATGAATGTCAAAAACATACTGAATGACAGAAGACAAACACAAAATCCAATTCCAATCCAGGCAGAGGCTCATGCCTATAATCATGTAGCCCAAACTAGCTTTAAACTCACTATGGAACTGAGGGTCACTTGAGCTTCTCCCCTGCCTCCACCTCAAAAGTGGAGATTGCAAGTGTTTGCTAGCATGCCCTCACCTGTTTAAAGATTTATTTAGATTTTTTTTTTTTTGAGACAGGGTTTCTCTGTGTAGCTTTGGAGCCTTTCCTGGAACTCACTCTGTAGCCCAGGCTGCCCCCAAACTCACAGAGATCCGCCTGCCTCTGCCTCCCGCGTGCTGGAATTAAAGGCGTGCAGCACCACCACCACCACCACCACCACCACCACCACCACCACCACCACCAGCAGCAGCAGCTTTATTTTGGTTTTTAAATTATGTGTATGTCCACATGGGTGTGCGCATGTGGGAATGCCCGTAGAGCTCAGAGGCATCAGATCCCCCTTGGAACTAAAGTTATAGTTATAAGCCACCTGATTTGGTTGCTGGAAACCAAACCTGGGTCCCTTGCAAAAGTAGTATTTTTGTTTTTGTTTTTGTTTTTTGAGACAGGGTTTCTCTGTGTGACAGAGATAGCTGTCTTGGAACTCACTTTGTAGACCAGACTGGCCTCGAACTCACAGAGATCCACCTGCCTGTGCCTCCTGAGTGCTGGAATCAAAGGTGTGTGCCACCACCACCCTGCCAGTAGTATGTACTCTTAACCACTGAGCCATTTCCCCAGCCCAAATATCAATCACTTCGTTTGTTTATTTGTTTGTTTGTTTGAGACAGCTCTCACTATCTCTCTGACTCTAGCTTGCCTGGAGCATCCAGAACTCTGCCTGTGTCAGCCTCCAGAGTGCCAGTATTAAAGGCCTGTGCACCATGCTTAGTGATGCTATGCCCTTTTTTTTTTTTTGGTTCGGGGTATCACTCTACCAACAGCTGTATTTCACACCCTTTATATCTTAATTTTTAAACATTTCTATTAGGTACTTAAGATCATGAATCATGTAACACCATTTGGTATGCTCTACAACAAAGACTGATTGATATTCCCTGGTGTGGACCACAAAGTTGGTAACACACTGCTTACATGTTAGTTGGAGAGGAGCCTGCCCTGAGCCTCCTAAGCGTACTTCTGTCCTCCGCCGTACTGTTTGGCCAGTGCCTCTCCAACAAATTCTAGCAATAGGATATTTAATGCAGACACAAAAGGAACTTATCCCAGCACACCACTTCCATTTTTATGTAGTCTGTTTATACTGTCTCTTAAATATTTTTAATATACCACCAGCTGATAGCAGTACTTTCAAACTGTGACTCATGACTCATTGGTGTGTTTTTATAATCAATTTAATGCATCAAGATAAAAATTATGCTAAAAATGAAAAAGAATTTTTTTTTTTGTTTCCGGGACAGGGTTTCTCTGTGTAGTTTTTGGAGCCTGTCCTGGAACTCGCTCTGTAGACTACGCTGGCCTTGAACTCACAGAGATCCGCCTCGCCCTGCCTCCCAAGTCCTGGGATTAGAGGCGTGCGCCACCACTGCCCAGCCCTGAAAAAGAATTTTTAAAAAGGGAAATAGCACCGTCAGTCTAAGGGCCTTGAAGTGATACAGTCTAGGGGTCTTGATTGGGTTCATTTTTTTTCTGCCAGTTAAGGAATTAAAAGGCAGAAAAGAGTTGAAGTGCAACAACTAGCAAGCAACAGAGAAATCTAAACGCCCTGACGGAGTCAGCAGTTGAGGAAAGACATTTACTGAGGGTGAGGAGACACACCTACAGCAGGCACAGAGAAAAAAGATCCCTGTAAAGCAGAGGAAGGATTCAGGAAGCCGAAAGCTGCACTCTGTGTATGGAGGTGGGGAGCCTCTGGGGAGCTTCCTCCCTAACTTAGAGTTGGTCAGTTTGAAGAAAGCTAGGATGGTTGATTGTCTCAGAACTGGCATGTGGATGTCCTGAGCATGTCATGAGCTTGTTGCGCCAGTCCATCAGCAGAGGGCCTGCAAGCCTTTGCTTTAAGCTGTTAGGCTTTTGTCCCAAGTCAAGAGGATGAGAAAGAAGCTGGCCATCTTGGAAATTCACCACCTTTATTGCTTAGCCATGGCGCCTCTCCCCATAGTGATCTGTCTGCCTGCCAGGGGGTCTAACTCCTAGTCTCTCAACAGGATCCCAAAATACTAAGCATAAGTATTATTTTGACAAACCAGCCTGCCTCCATTTTTAGGCTTAAAGCTACCTTATAGTAAAGACAAACTAGGCTCATTCCTTTTCATGATTAAATCTCTGTTTCTCAAGGGTTGGGCTATGCCCCACCTGTAACCTTAGCTACAATGGTTCTGTTCTGCCTGTTCCGGGAAAGGGCAACCATGTCTTTGTTTCAAAAGGTTTTTATGACCACCTGTTATTATGACTACCTTGTTTCAACCACTTTGCAGTTATGTCTTTGTTTTAGGAGCTCCTTATAACTACCTTGGGCTTATGTTCTGCTCCTGTAGAGCCTATTTTGCCTGCCAAAATCACCAATTAGAAACCACCTACCCCGGAGCTATAAAACCTTGTCTTCCTCATGTCCAGTGCTGACCTCTTGAATCTCAACTTAGGAGGAGGAAGCCTGTGTAGGTGAATAAAAGATTTATTTTATTGTTTTATTATCATTATCTTATTAATTAATGCAAAAAATAATTTTAATTAATTGCTTGCTTTAATTAATTTGGCCATGATGACTTAGGTCAGTGGTATTTCTCCTCCCATCTTTGAGATTCACAGTTTCACAGTAATTATATACACAGTAACTAATGGGATTTATCCCAAGCATACAAAATTTCTTTAACATGTAAAAATCAGTCTCTATATTACATCATATTAACAGAAGAAAGAAAAAGGCCCATTCATTTCAATGGATGCAGGAAAAAATTTTGAGGGGGAAAAAAAAAAAACCTTTGACAAGATTCAATTTTTTTTTTCTTTTGTTTTTTCGAGACAGGGTTTCTCTGTGTAGCTTTGCTCCTTTCCTGGAACTCGCTTTGGAGACCAGGCTGCCCTCGAACTCACAGAGATCCGCCTGCTTCTGCCTCCCGAGTGCTGGGATTAAAGGTGTGTGCCACCACCGCCCGGCTAGGATTCAATTTTTTTTGAGGTAAAAATATTCAGCAAGCCGGGTTTAGGGAGGTGGGCTAAAAAGGACGTTGGTTGGGCGGAGGTGGCGGACGCCTTTAATCCCAGCACTCGGGAGGCAGAGGCAGGTGGATCCCTGAGAGTTCGAGGCCAGCCTGGTCTCCAAAGCGAGTTCCAGGAAAGGCGCAAAACTACACAGAGAAACCCTGTCTCGAAAAACCAAAAGAAAAAAAAAATTCAGTAAACAGGAATATTAGGAACTTTTTCAACCTTATTGATAATAGTATCTATGAAAACTCCACATTTAATATATTAGGGGCTGGAGAGATGGCTCATAGTTTAAGAGCACTGGCTGTTCTTCCAGAGGTCCTGAGTTCAATTCCCAGCAACCACATGGTTGCTCACAACCATTTACAATGAGATCTGGTACCCTCTTCTGGCCTGCAGGCAAAACACTGTACACATAATAAATAAATAATTTTTTTGTTTTGTTTTTGTTTTTTCGAGACAGGGTTTCTCTGTGTAGCTTTGTGCCTTTCCTGGATCTCGCTCTGTAGACCAGGCTGGCCTTGAACTCACAAAGATCTGCCTGCCTCTGCCTCCTGAGTGCTGGGATTAAAGGCGTGCGCCACCACTGCCTGGCTAAATAAATAAATATTTTAAAAAAGAAATCCCACATTAAAATATTAGTGGTGAATACTGATTCTTTCGTCCAAAAATAAGGAACAAGATAGGCCTGTACACTCAGTTATATCAATTGTATTAATACTGGAGAGGAGGTTCTAGCCAGGGCAACTGTAAAAGGAAGAAAATGTAGTTAAATTAGTGTGAGTAGAGGCATGTGTGTATTTAGCTCTATCTTAACTGAACTCAGGGCCTAAGGTCACTCGGCAATCCTGACAACTTACGCTCTATCTTAAGTGACATTTTTTTTCAACATAATATTTTTATGAATTATTGGGGAATTTTGCATAATGTACCCTGATCACACTCACTTCCCAGTCTTCCCAGGACCACTCCCTACCCACGTGGCCTCCCCCCCCCCCCCCCCAAAAAAAAGAAGAAAAAAACCCCACTAAGTCCAATTTGTGTTGATCATATACTCACTGGAGCATGGTCAAACTCCACATAAGAAATCTTTAGGAGGGCTGGAGAGATAACTCAGTGGTTAAGAGCACTGGCTACTCTTCCAGAGGTCCTGAGTTCAATTCCCAGCAACCACATGGTGGCTCACAACCATCTGTAATGAGATCTGGTGCCCTCTTCTGGCCTTCAGGCATACATGCAGATAGAACACTGTATATATAATAAATAAATAAATCTTTAAAAAAAATCTTAAGGAATACAAAAAAGTTTTAAATAAAAACAATCAGAATTAACAAGTTTGTAGGATTCTAAATAAAGTACATTTTAATATATTAGCAAAGAACAATCCAAATTTGAAATTAAGATAATTCTAACCAGGTAAGGTAGCTTTACCTATAATCCTAGCAACTCAGAAGGCATAGGCAATATACCAAGATACCATCCTCCAAAAGGAATCGTCTTTACTATACCATCCAAAATAATAAAATAATAAAAAACTAAATAACAATTTACTATTTACTTATTTTGGTTTTTCGAGACAGGGTTTCTTTGTGTAGCTCTAACTGTCCTGGAATTTGCTCTGTAGACCAGGCTAGCATCGAAGTCACAGAGATCCACCTGCTTCTGCCTCCTGAGTGCTGGGATTAAAGGCGTGCATTGCCACTGTCTCTACCACCTGGCAGAAGGAAAAGTCTAGTTCTAAGTCACAACTGTAGAGTCCATTGGGTGGGTTCTTTTTCTTTATTTTTTTTGTAATTTAAGGTGTGTACATGCACATAAAGTGTCTGGGGACCTGACACATTTTTTATTTATTTTTTTATTTTGTTTGTTGTTTTTGGTTTTTTTAAAGATTTATTTATTTATTATGTATACAGTATTCTGCCTACATGTGTCCCTGCAGGCCAGAAGAGGGCACCAGATCTCATTACAAGTGGTTGTGAGCCACCATGTGGTTGCTGGGAATTGAACTCAGGACCTTTGGAAGAGCAGTCGGTGCTCTTAACCACTGAGCCATCTCTCCAGCCCCTGTTTTTGTTTTTTGAAGCAGGGTTTCTCTGTGTAATAGCCCTAGATGTCCTGGAACTCGATTTGTAGACCAGGCTGGCCTCGAACTCACAGAGATCCACCTCCCTCTGCTCCTGAGCTCTGGGATTAAACTTGTTTTGTTTTTTTGTTTGTTTTTTTTTTTTTTTTTGTGTGTGTGTGTGTGTGTGTGTGTGTGTGTGTGTGTGTGTGTGTGTTGGCATGCTTGTAGAAGTGAGATGACAACTTGTGAGAGTTGGTTCTCTCTACTATATGGATTCTGGAGATTGAACGTAGACCGTCAGATGTGGCAGTGATCACCTCTATCCACTAAGTCATCTTACAGGCCCCCATAGAACAACTTTATGGAGTCAGTTCTCTCCTTGTGTCTTCACATGGATTCTGGGAATTGAACTCAAATCATCAGCTTTGTGCATCTGACACTTTACTCACTGGGCCATCAGAGCCCTTCACTGATAGGCAGGAGCTGGATGAATAAATACATGAAGGTAAACATTGAGTGGATAGGTAAATAATTTTTGGAACGTCAAATTCACAGTTGTTCTAGTGCGTATAGTACTTTCACTCTAAGAGAAATTCCTAAGTAAATTGAGGAAGAAACAATTTCATTCCCAACAACAAGAGACAAGAATTAGAGGATGTGAAATTCCTACAAGAGAAGCATGTGCCAGGCTATGGTGGTACACGTCTTTAATCACTCTAGGGAGGCAGAGACAGGCGGATCTCTGTTAGTTCAAGGCCAGCCAGGGCTCCACAGAGAAGCTCTCAAAACAAAGAGTAGCAAGTAAGGAAGAGCTGTAATCCTTCATTAGCATTTTATCCACTGAGTGGAAGAGGAAAGCACCTCCTCTTCTTTAGTGCAGAGGACATGGATGTTAGAGGCAGTTCAATCTACTTGCCGAAGACTGTTTCTAGTATCAAGACAGTGTGCTGAGAGGATTGTCTGATGGAACTACGGTCCAATCTCAACTCTCTTAAAGCTGCTCAACCTTACATATTACTTTCCATGTCAGAGATTGTAGTGTGCCCCTTGCATATATTCCAAAATTTGTTCATTGTTCACATTGATACTGTTACTATTAGGATATACTTTACACATTGGCTTTTGAGTTATGAAGATGGATTTGTAAACATTAATTTCAAACCAGAATGACTTTAAACATCTTTGTAATGTTTGATATAATGTAAATGTAAAATGGGGGCTGGAGAGATGCCTCAGTGGATAAGAGCACTGGCTGTTCTTCCAGAGGACCTGGTTTGATTCCCAGCACCCACATGGCAGCTCACAACTGTCTGTAACTCCAGTTCCAGGGGCTCTGACCTCCTTTTCTATTCTCTGCAGGCACCAGGCATGTGCATGGTACACAGAAATGCATGCAGGCAAAACATCCATACACATAAAATTAATAGTAATAATAACAATAATAATAATATAATAATAATAAGCATGGCAGTACAAACCTTTAATCCCAGAGCTCAGGAGACAGAAGCAGGAGGATCTCTGTGAGCTCTAGGCCAGAGTGGTCTATATTGCAAGTTTCTGTCCAAGTTCTGATCCAGCCATGACTATATAGTGAGAGCCAGTCTTAAAAAAAAAAAAAAAAACAAAACCAAAAAGGGAGAGGTGCAGAGAAGCTTGTGGCTTGGATCTAGAAACCTGACTGGGGATGGCAAGGGGATGAAGAAGGGACAGTAAAACTGAAGTGACATGTACAAGAGCACAGAAAAGCTGGTGTCAGCTGGGTGGTGCTCACGCTAAGGAAGCAGCACCAACTGCCTCAACAATTCTGAACCTCCGTGTGTTTATTATGTACGGCATTGGGATGGGTGTCAGCTAATCTCTGTAGGAAAACAGGAAGAAGGGTGAAGGAAGCTACGGTTGCTAGTTTTTCTACACCCTCTTCAATCATCTGTAAACACTTGCACTTGGATAAGGAACGAAGGCTTTGCCAATTTCCCATGAGCCTGAGGCCTTGATCCTTTTAATGGCTGTGCGTTCATTCAGAATACCACTCACTTGGCTTCCGGCTACCGGCTTCCTCCTCGCCCTACAGAAAGGAGCTAGAGAGATGACTCATCAGAGAAGAGTGCTTAATGCTCTTGCAGAAGACCCAGGTTGGGTTCCCAGCACCCACGAGGCGTCTCCAAACCATCTGAAACTCTAGTTCCAAAGGATCCAATGCCCTCTGCTGGCCTCCTCTTTGGGCTCCTGCATACAGGTAGTGTGCACTTAGAATCAGGCAGTCATATGCACATACACATAAATAGAGATAAATCTTTTTTAAAACAGAGTAGGAAGCAGCACTGGATGCACATGGTTATAAAAAGGGCCATGTGAGATCATAGCATGGTGTCCATTTGCAAGCCATAAAGAGGTCTCACCAGGAACCAGCCTTGCTGTTAATCTTGCATCTTAATCTTCTATTCTGGCTTTCCGAAGTGGGAAAAGAAAGTTCTATCATTTAAGCCACCTGTGGTATTTTGTGTTAGAGACCATAGCACATTCCTCAAGGTACAGATACAGACATCCTCTGCTCATACCAATTTACTATTCCCATAATTCATGGTGCTGCTTCTCAAACGTTTTCTTGGGAGCCGAGTGGTGGTGGCACATGCCTTTAATCCCAGCACTTGAGAGGCAGAGGCGGGCAGATCTCTGTGAGTTGGAGGTCAGCCTGGTCTACAATGTGGACAGCCAGGACTGTTACACAGAGAAACCCTGTCTCAAAAAAACAAAAGAGAAAGTTTTCATGGGGACAGCTCAGCGGGTAGAGGCTGACTACGTGAATTCCATCCTAGGACCCCACAAGGTGGCAGGACAGAAGCAGTTCTAACCTCCACGTAAATGTGGTGTGCACTTACACACACATGCCACAAAAACAAGTTGATTTTTTTTTACAGGGTCTCACTATGTAGCCCCAGCTGGCCCCAGTTATCCTGCCTCTGCTAGCTGCTGAGATTGAAGGCATACACCATCATGCTTAGCCTTTTAAGTTTAAAAAAATTATCTTATATTTATGAAAAAGGGAAAAAATACTTCATTTGATTATTTGTTTGTTTTGTTGTTGTTGTTGTTGTATGCTTAATGAGGCAGGATCCTTCTGTGTAGCCCTGGCTGTTCTGAAACTTGCTGTGTTAAGTAAGCTGGCCTTGAACTCACAGAGCTCTGCCACCTCCCAAGTGAAAGTGTTAAAGGAGTGCCCACTATGCCTGGGAAGTGTGCACATTTTCTCTTCCGTACTGCACTGTATGGCCTCACAAACAGGAGTCGTGTGTTTTAAATTTGTCTTCCTTGCACAGGACTCAAAGCAGTATACTTACCTTCTCGGTTACGTATTTTGTAATGACTGTTTAGAAACTGAAGTAGCAAAATTGCATTAGTAGTTAAGTGGTCCTGAGTAAAAGTATGGCTTTGCAGTTGTCTTTCGTGAAGGTTTTGTTCTTTAGGAGAGAGAAGTGGGAAATTGACCAAGAATGGATCATGGGCTCATGCCCCAGCAGAGTCCCAAACATGGGGTGAAACAGCTCCTCCTCACTTATTGTCATTTCTCCTCACTGTGGCCTCCTGACAAGGCCATCTGGGTGGTCTCCACAAGAATTTTAACTGCTTACCATCTACACACTAGTAGCTCCAGAACCTCCTATATTTCAACTTTGCTGATGTACCTGGGGGTGAAGACTTACTCTCAGCTGGGACTAAGGTTTATATTCATACAAAACTCTACTCAACTGTAGGAAGACACTGACTGGCTGCTGTTCAGGGCATTACTGATTTTTATGACAAAAAGAAACCCATAATTTAAAGGAGAAATTTGCCTGTAATGGTATCATAACTGAACATCTCGGGAATGTAGAAGTTATTCAGCCTCAGGGTGGCCAAAGATAAACATACCAGTTTCTCTCTTGCAAGGTTGGCTAAGTCAAAGAGAAAGCTCAACATTCATGGATTCTAAAAATGAATATAAATAAGTGGAGAATATCTTTGAATGACTTTCTTCTCTCTACCCAGTCTGGCTGTCTTGTGATTTTCCGCAGTAACAATGGCCATTTTAATGTTACTCATTCAAGCTTGTGTTCCCATCTGCATGGTTACAGAAAGCACGGGTTATACAGCCTAGGACACCAGAGAGAGCCGCAGGAGGAGAGTAAGCAAACCATGTTCCTCTTGTAAAAAGGAATGAATTGGGCTCGTTGGCTTTATGTTGACCTCACACTGCAGTGTGGTCTGGTGTCCAGTTACCTGATCCGAGACCACCATAGGTGTTGTGTGAAGTTACTTTGTAAATGTAGCTAACACCCGCGATGCCTTGACTTAAATAAGATTGTCCTTGGTTCTCTGAGTGGACCTCATCCAATTAGCTGAGAAGCCTAAAAGCAAACTAATGTTTTCTTAATAAAGAAGAAATAAGTCCTTGACACTGCAACCACTCTTCCCCTAGACGTTACAACCAACCAGCATTTTCTACTTGTTTTGGATTTGCCAACCCCTTCTATTGTGTGAGCCATTCATTTCCTTCAACCTCGTAATATAACAAACCAAGGGTGGTGATGGAGGCACACACTTGTAATCCCAGCGCTAGAGAAGTGGAAGCAGGAGAATCAGAAGCTCCAGGTCATCCTTTCCTACACAGTGAGTTTGAAGCCATCCTGAGCTACTTGAGACCCCGACTTTAAAAAAGAAATCTTGGCTGGGCTTGATGGCGCACGCCTTTAGTCCCAACACTTGAGAGATAGAAGTAGATAGAGCTCTGTGAGTTCGAAGCTAGTCTGGTCTACAGAGCAAGTTCCAAAGCAGCCAGGACTGTTATACAGAGAAACCTTGTCTTGAAAAACCAAATATATAAATAAATACTATAAACTTAATATATATGTAATCTCCTGCTTCTATTTTTCTGGAGGACCCTGACCATTACAAAGCCCTATTGGCTGCATTTACCATTTGTCTGGATCTGTATGCTGTTGCTGTAACAGAATTTGTGAGACTGAGTAGTTATAAAGAAGCTTACTTGGGGCTGGTGAGATGACTTAGTGGGCAAGCCTGAGGACCTGACTTCAGTCCCCAGAACCCACATGGTGAAGAGCGTACCCAATCTCACAAGTTGTTCTCTGACCTCTACATGTGTGCTTAGCACCTGCTCAGTTCCTAGTAAGCACCCCATGATGTTTGTATATGGCGGAAGAGCAGAACTGGAATCTAGCATGTGCCAAAAAGGGAGAGAAGAAGCTGACCTACTTTTTTGTTTTTGTTTTTTCGAGACAGGGTTTCTCCATGTAGTTTTGGTGCCTGTCCTGAATCTCACTCTGTAGACCAGGCTGCCTCGAACTCACAGAGATCTGCTTGCCCCTGCCTCCCGAGTGCTGGGATTAAAGGCGTGTGCCACCACCACCTGGCAGAAGTTGACCTACTTTATAGTAACCTACACTCCTGAAAACTTGCCAATCTCATGACAAAGACATTGATCCCCTTTTTCATAGTTTTTGACAAATAACACTGGTCTCAAACATAATAAAGTAATAGAATATTCTAAATAAAAGGATATGTGGGGCTCTGAAAACAATTTCGTATTTCTCAGTTTATTTAGTATTTGTTTGGGTTGGGAAGTGGATGTGTGGAGATGAGAGGTCAGCTTTCAGGAGTCAGTTCTCTTCTACCATAAAGGTCCTGGAGCTAGAACTCGGCCAGCAATTTGGTGGTGGTGCCTTTCCTCACCAAGCCATAGTGTGTCCCCAGTTTCTTAGCCACTGTGTGTGAATGGGGGCATGTGCCATGGCACGTATGAGGAAGTCAGAACAACTTCAGGAGTCAGTTCTTTGCTTTATGAGTTCCAGGTATCAAACTCAGGTCTGGAGGCTTAAGTTGCTGGTGCTCTTTTCTCACCCAGCCATCAGAGCTGCGATCATTACTTCCCTCTGAAAGGCCTCCATTCATCTGTGCTTGTCATTGACAGCCGGCACAAACCAACCACATCAGAACCATAACAGTGCTAGAATATCCACTTGATGCTTGTCAAATGTCACTTTCTTGAGATTATATGTCAACTCAATCATTGTCATCATACTTTTATTAAATTTGGAATCACAAATCTGAGGACACTCAGGTACATTTACTTGACTGGGAATGTTTATACTTTTTGGTTTTGTTTTTTTTTTTAAATGTCATAATATTTTGTTGAAAACTGGACATTTTAGAAAATAAAGGAAGTCTTGAAAGTTTTAGGTGTTCGGTCATTTGATTATACTAAGTGACTTAACCTGTTTTATACTGTGATAATAGACGACCTGAGGCTAGGCATCATAACTGAACAGAAATGTATTTCTTACAATTCTGGAAGCTGTAAAGCCCGAGATTAAGAAGCGGCCCTAGAAAGGCTTTCTTGCTGCATCATTTTGTGGTTTTCCATCATATGGTAGGAGAGCAAAGAGAAGGCAAGAAAAAAGGGTTGGGGCAAAGAGATGGCTCAGTGGTTAAGAGCATCTGCTGTTCTTCTAGAAGACCCAAGTTCAGTTTCCGGCACTCCCATAGGACAGCTCACAATTGCCCATAACTCCAGCCCCCAGGGATCCAACAACCTCATCTGGCCTCCATGGGCATCCACACTCTTCATGTGCAAACAAGCTCACAGGCACGATTGTACACAAAAATAAAATTTAAAAAATAAAAAGAAGTCAAGCTCCTCCTTTTGTAAGGAACTTACTTACAGGAACAACTTACTCCCGCAATAATAGTACACCAGAATTTTGGTGTGTGATGTCTTATTTATATGCAAGGGTTTTGTTTGTTTGTTTTTTTGTTTTGTTTTGTTTTTCGAGACAGGGTTTCTCTGTGTAGCTTTGCACCTTTTCCTGGAACTCACTTGGTAGTCCAGGCTGGCCTCGAACTCACAGAGATCCGCCTGGCTCTGCCTCCCGAGTGCTGAGATTAAAGGCGTGCGCCACCACCGCCCGGCTATATGCAAGTTTTTATGATAAAGTTTATTTTAAAAATAAGCAAAAATGGAAACACATAAGGGCAGAGCTCTCGTAGTTATAGCGTTATCAATTCTGTGAAGCCCCGCCTCTTATCCAGCAAGTGGATCACTAGTTAGAGACTACCCTGAACTACATAAGATCCTATCTCAAAGAAACAAAAACAAGGGTAGAGTGGTTGCCTCGCTTGTAGAAAACCCTGGGTTTGAACCCCAGCACTACAGAATATACTGGATATGGTCATACAAGCCTGTAATCCCAGCACTTAGGAGGTAGAGGTAGGAGGATCAGAAAATAAAGGTCATCCTCAGCTACATAATGAGTTGAAGGCCAGTTGAGATTCCTTAGACCCTGCCTCAAAACAAACAGCCTGGTGTGGTGGCAAATTCCTTCCTTTTGGGAGGCAAAGGCGGGTGGATCTCTGTGAGTTCCAGGCCAGCCTGGTCCACATAAGATTTCCAGGACAGGGTTTCTCACACTAGAGAAACATTGTCTCAAAATAAATAAATTAAATAAATGAATAATAGAACAAATTAAAAACCGCTTAAAACTGCTATAATTAGCTGGAAGGTGGTGGCTCACACCTTTAATCCTAGCACTCAGGAGGCAGAGGTAGGTGGATCTCTGTGAATTCAAGGGCTACACAGAGAAATCATGTTTTGATGATACACCCAAAACCAAAATACCTGCTACAATTAAGTCTCCACAAAAAGTTGGAAGACATTCAAACCATAATACTAAAGCTATTATTTCTGATTCCCTATAATGTATAGCCACTAGAATACCAGTTCAGCCCTATATTCTGATTCGTCTTGTTTTTATTTTAAAGGCTGTTTTTCTGTTTGTTGTTTTTTGTTTTTCAACACAGGGTTTCTCTGTATAGCCCTGGCTCTCCTGGAACTCACTTTGTAGACCAGGCTGGCTTTGAACTCAGAGGTCCATCTGCCTCTGCCTCCCAATGGGATTAAAGCCATGCTCCACCACTGCCCCGCTTTTTTTTTTTTTTGGTGTTTTTTGGTTTCTGTATGTAACCCTGGCTATCTTGGAACTCACTCCGCAGACCAGGCTGGACTTGAACTAAGAGATCCACCTGTAAAGACTGGTTTTCTAGGGGTTCCTTCTATGTCTGTATAGTTTAGTATTCAGCCATAAATTAATTCAATATTCATACGCCTTGAGGCGGCAAGAGTTTTGTGTACTACTAATGGATCCAAGTGTGCACTGAAGGATTAATTAAAAATCCCACTTGTTTTTATTGGTTTTTATATCTGCTTACCTCTTATTCCATGTGCTTCTCTTTGCTCATGTATGTAGGCATTATCAGCTTGTAATGTTCCCGTGAATTAAGCTACCAAGGTCTTTGGAATATAGGCTCATGGTTTCTGGTCTACTTGGGAAATGTGGAGAGTTTATACAAGCCTCTGCGACTGTGTCACCTTGTGTGAATTTTATCTTTTGTGTTTATATATATATAAGTGTGTGCTATACATGTGAGCACTGAGGCCGCCATTTGCTCTCCACCTTATTTTTTTGAGAAAGGGTTTCTTACTGAATCTAGAACCTGAAGATTCAGCTAGATTGAGTGGCCAGCAAATCCCTAGGATCCTCCTGTCTCTGCCTCCCCAACATGGGAATTACAGGTGTGTGCAGCCATGTCTGGTTTTTGTTTTTTTTTTTTTAATGTTTATTTATTATGTATACAGTGTTCTGTCTGCAGGCCAGACGAGGGCACCAGATCTCATTACAGATGGTCGTGAGCCACCATGTGGTTGCTGGGAATTGAACTCAGGACCTCTGGAAGAGCAGCCAGTGCTCTTAACCACTGAGCCATCTCTCCAGCCCCATGTCTGGTTTTTTGGTTTGTTTTGTTTTACAAAGGTGTTAGTGATCTAACTCAGGTCCTCGTGCACATGGAGCACTTTACTGACTGAGCTGTCTTTCCAGTCTTTGAGAATTTAGGTCCCTGCCTAGTTTACCAATCACGTGCTTACTCTACAGTCACAGGAAGCCTGTTTGCTTTTAGTTGAACTTAGGTGCCTACAGAATGTGGATAGGGGACTTCCTGGGAGCTGCATTAATCTGAAATTCAGTGCTTTATATGAATAAGCACTTAGCAGTTTATGGTAGGTCTTTAATTTTATTTCTAGAGACAATTGTTTTATTTTCAAAATCAAGCTGTTGAGCTTTTCTTTCACTTTATTATTTTGTTTTGTTTTTGTTGGTTTTGTTGTTGTTTTAATTTTTTTAAAGATTTATTCATTTATTTTATGAATGAGTGCTCAATCTGCATGTACACCTTTATGCCAGAAGAGGGCATCAGATCCCACTAGAGATGGTTGTGAGCCACCATGTGGTTGGTGAGAATTGAACTCAGGACCTTTAAAAGAGCAGCCTGTGCTCTTAACTGATGAGCCATCTCTCCAGCCCCATGTTTGTTTGTTTTTTGAGACAGGGTTTTTCTGTGTAACAGCCTTGGCTTTCCTAGAACTCACTTTGTAGAGCAGAGTGGCCTCAAACTCAGAGATCCACTTACCTCTGCCTTCCCATAGCTGGGATAAAGGTGTGCACCACCACACCCTGCTAAATCTACACTTTCAGACTTTATCCTGAGGTTTACCTCTGGAGTCTTCAGAATAATGGTCACCTCTGCTCTCCATGCTTTCACAATTCTGGATCCCAGGAATAATGTCTATGTCTTAGAGAAGTGCTCAGTAAAGACCTGTATTCACAATGGGGTAAGGATCTTGTTAGAGAAGGGTACCTCATGTGGAGAATTGGGGCATCTATCTCTGAATTTTAGAGTGGTTTCAACTTTCCTTAGTGGCTGACTTAGCATCTTTTTCTTCTAATTTCAGATTTCAGCTCGGTTACCTATGGCTTCCCCTAAAATTGCTTCCCTCTCTTGGGGACAAATGAAAGTGCAAGGCTCTACCTCAACCTATAAGGATTGCAAAGTATGGCCAGGAGGCAGTCGGGCTTGGGATTGGAGAGAAACGGGAACTGAGGTAAGACTCTGGTGATTAGATTAGTTGACACTCCAGGAGGCTGACCAAGTAACTTCCAACCTCCTAAACAGCCAAGGTCTCCCTCTTCTCTGCTGAGCATATTCATTTCCATTAAACTTACCCTTTTGAAGTGCATAATGTAAGGCTGAAAAGATGGCTCAGCAGTTAAGAATACTGGCTAATCTTCCAGAAGACCTGGATTCGATCCCCAGCACTCACATGGCAACTTACAACCATCTGTAACTTCAGTTTCAGGGTGTCTAACACACTCTTCTGGCTTCCTCCAACATCAGGCACTCACATGGTGCACAGACAGACATACATGTAGACAAAACACCCATACACACCCAATAAACTACACAATGTAATGTAACAGACCCAAAATTCCATTTATATTCATAAGCTTGTATAGTTACTATAATAGTAATCCCAAGATATATTTATTATCCCCCAAAAGAACTCCCACAACCATGAACAGCCAATACCACTTTCTCCGTCCCGCACCTCCAGCTCCTGGCAATGACTAATTTTTTGTTGTTGGGAATTCAGTCCTTAAGGGGCAAAATTCTAGGCCAGATCAGGCTACTGGCTTGGTTGAGAGGAAAGAAACCTAGACACACACCTTGAGATGAGAAGTGGGCATTGGGAGTTCCAGATCCTTCCTGACATGTAGTTTGCCCTTAAAACAAAGCTGTATGTGGGCCTTGTCAACCCTGTATCACAGGTGCAGGATTTAGACCTGGTACAGTTTGGTTCTGAATCATATGCACTGCCCCACAGGACCTCCCATTCCTGAGAGTGCTGGTCATGGGCATGCATGCAACAGAAGACCATTTTCAGCCTCCCCTTATTAGTGGGATCATGGGAGCGTTGTTTAAAATGAAACTCAGGCCTCCTGTGGCCCAAGGCTGGAATGAGAGAGGCTAAAATCACTGCGGAGAACTGCTGTCAGAAGTTTCAGCATACCGTGGCAGAAAAGCAGCCAGTGCCTTGGTAGGAGAAGAGATCAGTGGAGAAGCTGTTCATTTAGGCAAGGGACATTGAGATTACAACTCAGACAGTATCTCCAGGGGATAGAGTCCAGCAATCTGGAACCTTCCCTCAGACAGTATCTCTAGGGGATAGATCCCAGCAATCTTGAACCTTCCCTCAGATAGTATCTCCAGGGGATAGAGTCCAGCAATCTGGCACCTTCCCTCAGACAGTATCTCCAGGGGATAGAGTCCAGCAATCTGGAACCTTCCCTCGCAGAGTCTGCTTTTACCACAGTGCAGCCAGCTAATAGTACTCCTACTATCCATTCACATGCCTGTAATTTTGGTAGAAGGAAATGATTCTTTGAAAGTTTAATTTAGGCATGTTTCCTTTTCAACTTGATCATAAAATTTCTGAGCCACAAAGGATGAAATCCTCTTGTCTGGCTGCTCTAATGGGTAGCAGTCAAGACACTGTTCTACAATTAATAGCTTTCCCCCAAGAAAAAAAACTGAGCTTTACAGCCCTCGGCTGCGTGATAAAAGCCTCTCACTAAAGAACAGAGCCATGCTCAGTGAGCGCCTGGTTGCCTTGAGGACCTGGAAGCAAACAGGAGCTGAGGGCAGGTTGAAGATGCCTCGGTAACAGTGTGATGCTCCAATTCCAGGTTTCCACAAGAAGCCAGGAGTAATTACTGCCAGTGCCTGGATCCACAGGCCCCTGCTGTTATCTTTTATTGCTCAGTACAGACACTGTGGGCCTGCAGGACAGCAGCAGCAGCAGCTGAATTCATCACATGCGTTCCACTGATCAAGCAACTCTGACCGGCTTCAGCTAGCTCTAGTCCAAATCTCCAGAGGACTATAGTTTTGCACTCCTTACAACCTTTCACTGCATTTCTAGCACTATCTATCACTGTTTCTAGTTACTATCATGAAACAACGTGAGCCCTAAGAGTTTGGGGATTGTGGCTTTATTCAAAACAGTTGCTAGTCTTTGCTAAATGAAGTAACTGCCCAATAATTCACATAAATGCATTTATTTAAGGAAGGTGAAGTTCTCCAATCCTGATCTGTAATTCTAGTAAACATTCACTGTGGTCATAGCTCCAGAAAAAAAAGAAATTCTTTAAATATTGTTTATTAAGTTCAGGGTGATCTAGGATTGATCACAGAGTGTGGGACTAAGAAGAACATCGGATCCAATCCTTTATAGTTTTTAAACAATAGTTGTAATCATGTATGTTCCTTTTCCAGTTTTACCTTTTACAATTTTTAAATAATTTTCAAACATTACAATCTGGGGCTGAAGAGATGTCTCAGAAGTTAAGAGCACTTCTTTCTCTTCTAGGAGACCTGTTTTTGAGTTTAAGTACCCACACGGTGGCTCACAATAGCTGTAACTCCATTTCTAGGGGATCTGACACTCCTTTCTGACCTCCATAGACACTAGACGTGCACATGGTACATAGATACTCAGATAGGCAGAACACTTACACATAAAATAAAAACCCGTAAACAAGTTTAAGTCACAAACACTTTTTTAATTTAATTTTCATTTTATTAAGTCTGCATAGGTGTTTTGACTGCATGTATGTCTGTGCAACCCTTGCATGCAGTATCACAGACACCAGAAAAAGGCATTGGGTTCCCTGGGACTGGAGTTGCAGACAGTTGTGAGCCTCCACGTGGGTGCTGGAACCCAAAGCTGGCTCCTCTAAAAAAGAAACAAGTGCTCTTTTGTCGTCATTGTTTTGGTTTTTTCAAGATAGGGTCTCACTATGTAGCTCTGGCTGTCCTGCAAATGGCTCTATAGACTAGGCTGGCCTTGAACTCACAGAGATCCGCCTGCCTCTGCTCTTAGCTCCATTGGAGGGAGAAGAGAGGGATAGAAAGGGAGATTTTCCTGTGAAAAAATAGGACTTACATAGGCTAGTTGGTGGACTTAGCCCGACTCTATTTGCCATTATGTTTCATTCTATCAAGCTTCAGTAAAAAAGCATTCATTATAGCAGAAGTGATGTGTGTCTGAGTTCAAATCCCAGCTCTACCACTTGCCAGCTGGGTCATCTTAACCAAGTTGTGTATTTTTTTCTGAGCTTCAGTTTCTTTATCTGTAATGTGAGAATGGGGGCTTTTGTACTTACCTTTCCTTTTGCTTTTCTTATCATTATTTATTTATTTGTTTGTTTTGGGGGCAGGGCTTCTCTGTGTTTCTTTATATTCCCAGGTCCAGGATTCTTAATTGTTTCCTAAATTGAAATTTTTTGTTTGTTTGTTTTTGGCTTTTTGTTTTTTGTTTTTGTTTTTGAGACAGGGTTTCTCTGTGTAATAGCCCTGGCTGTCCTGGAACCTGCTCTGTAGACCAGACTGGCTTTGAATTCATAGAGATCTGCCTGTGTCTGCCTCCCAAGTGCTGGAATTAAAGGCGTGCGCCACCATTGCCTGGCAAAATAAAAAATTTAAAAAGTAATTCTATTGTAAAGAAAAATTGGTGCCTTCTGCTCTCTCTTCCATATCCAGCATTCTCCTGGGGTGCAGCCTGCAGATGTAAAGGAAGTCGCTGAGAAGGGTGTGCAGACTCTTGTGATAGGCAGAGGAATGAGTGAGGCCTTGAAGGTAGGTTCTGCTGTCTACAACATTTCTGAGGACAGACATTTATCCCTTGGACCTTAGCTTCCATAGATACCTCCTTCATTGGAATTCAGCTCTACATATCATGTTTTCTCATTTTGCTGAGCAATAAAGTGGCCTAGGATGAGTAAGACTGCATACTGTAGCTGGAAGGTTTCTCAGGTTCTGCCTGTCCCCATCCCTGTCCCGGTCCTGAGTTCCTGTCCAGCCCTGTGGTCCTTCAGCTGCTTATAAAATAATCATTCAGAGGTTTAATATTAATTACCAATTGCATGGCCTATGGCAGGCTTTTTGCTAGCTAGCTCTTATAACTTAACCCATTTCTATTAATCTATAAGTTGCCATGTGGCTGTGGCATTACTGGTCTGTTGGCATCTTGCTTCTCCTTCAGCTGCGGCGGCAACTGGCATCTCTCTCTCTCTCTCTCTCTCTCTCTCTCTCTCTCTCTCTCTCTCTCTCTCCTCTCCTCTCCTCTCCTCTCCTCTCCTCTCCTCTCCTCTCCTTTCTTCTCTCTGTGTATCTGCTTGGATTTCCCACCTACCTCTAAGCTGCCTTGCCATAGGCCAATGCAGCTTTATTTCATCAACCAATTAGAGCAACACATATTCACAGTTTACAGAAAGATATTCCATAGCAGCATGCACTACTCCACTTTGTCATAATGGGGGCTTTCCAAGTCTGTGCCCAACCCTGACTGTGTTTCAGCTGTCTCTCACAAATTCTCAGTTCCAGAATTTCTCATGCTCTGCAGTTATCCAGTCAGTCAGTCATGTGTTGGTGAACAGCAGGGATCCATTCTGAGCAGTGCATTGTTCTTTATCACTGTGTGAACATGTGTGTGCTCACAGGGCAGCAACAGTGTCAGTAGGTGATGGATGTACTTATAGAACACCTCTTAAACATGGGGTCCATTGTTTGCTGAAAAGTCATTAAGAGGCACATTGGAGGCACATATTTGGTCATTGAACCTTTGGGCCTCTTGTCCCTACGTCCTGAATGCTAAGATTATAAGTATGCACTATCACACAGTTTATGCCATGCTAGGGATTAACTCAGGGCTTCTTGCATGCTAGGCAAGTACTCTACCTTGAGCTCCATCTCCAGTTCTTTATCATTTGTATTTTTGTTTAGTGTTTGACAGGGTCTTCCTCTGTATCCCTGACTGACCTGGAACTTGTGTGATCCTCCTGCCTTTACCATCTAAGTGCCAGAAGTAGAGGCGTGGACCACTGTGCCTAGCTTGCTGCTTTACCTGCAGAGAATGAAGCAGCCCTGAAGAGATGACTCAGCACTTAAGACCATTACAGAGGACCTACACAATGACTCA
>CABHPQ010125537.1:7253-35885 GCA_902168405.1 Peromyscus aztecus | reverse complement strand
AGAATAATGTTTTTCTACTTAGAAATGATTCTAGTTGGCATTCTTTATTTTGCCTTTGGACTTTTATTTATTCTTACTAAAATATCAGATTCAATGCAGAGCAGAGAATTTAACCAGTGTATTCACTGCTGTATTTTAATGTTCTAACCAGCACATAATAATAATTTAATAAATATTTGGTGACTGGGCATACAATATCCCTATGCTGTACAGCAGCTCTAAATGCTTGGGAAAAAATTCCAGAACCTGGAAAACCAACTGAGGTATATATAAAGATATTTCAGGGATCACACGAACCCTTCACTGATTTTTTACAAAGGCTGAATACAGCTATAACAGAAGCTGTATCACATAAAGAATTAAGAAAAGTATTAACTGAGTCCTTGGCATTCGACAATGCTAATGCAGAATGCAGAAGAATACTTACACCATTAAAGATCAGATCAGCTCCTTTGGAAGAATGGATTCAGTATACTAATGGTGTTGAGTCTCTTAACTACAGTAATGAGTCTTGGATAGGAGAGACAAATCCCAGAGGTGAAAGAAGGCCCCGTGGTAACAAATGTTTTAAATGTGGTACACCAGGTCATATAAGTAAAAACTGTACATGGGGTACTCCTATCAGTAATACTCCTTTTAGGAATAGCCTAAACAGGAGACCCCAACCACCTCCTGGATTATGTAGAAGGTGTGGCAAAGATAGACATTGGACCAGTAAGTGCAGACCAAAAATAGATATATGAGGCAACCCTTTACTGACAGGAAATGCCTCAGGGGGCCTCTTGCAGGCCCCCAAATCAAACATAATATGAACATTTCCAGCCACTGTGGAAGAAATTCCTCTCCAGGAAAACTGAATAAACCAATGCCTAATGTAAAAACTGATACTGCAATGGATGATGAAACAGCTCTGATAGATGGATCACAGTTTACAAATAACACTATAAAACAAATATTTTGGCAGACTTCCATAAATGAACAAAGACCAAAGCTTAGAATTCAAATTAATGGCCTGGTTCTGGAGGGCCTGGTAGACACAGGTGCGAATGTGACTATAATTACACCAAAATCATGGCAGCCGAATTGGCCTCTTCAAGAGGTAGATATCCTACTTTTAGGGATTGGCACCCTATCTCAGATAAAACAGAGTTTGAGATGGATTGAGTGCATAGGGACAGAAGGACAGAGAAGAAGGCTGAAGCCATATGTAGCAAATGTAGCAGTAAGTCTTTGGGGCTGAGTACTGTTACAACAGTGAAATACCCAGATTAAAATTCCTACACTCTCAGAAAAGGAATACAGACCAATGCATGTTTCTAGGAATAATATCATGACATGCTATAAAAATCAGTCACCAACCATTCAGGCTGTTCACAAACAGAGCACGACCGCTGTTGAACTCTCAGAAGTACCAACTGCCTTACCTTTAAAATGGCTAACTAATAAACCTGTCTGGGTTGGACAGTGGCGTTTGATAAAAGAGAAGCTACAAGCTTTAGAACAGCTGGTTCAAGAGCAGTTAAATGCTCAACACATTGAAGAATCTACCAGCCCTTTGAATTCTCCTGTATTTGTTATTAAAAAAAAGTCTGGTAATTGGAAAATGCTGACAGATCTCAGAGATATTAATAAAGTAATTCAGCCAATGGTCTCCCTGCAGACTGGGATGCCCTTGCCCTCTCTGCTACCCAAAGAATGGACTATAATAGTTATTGACTTAAAAGACTGTTTCTTTACCATACTCTTATAAGAAAATGATAGAGAAAAATTTGCCTTCATAGTACCTAATTATTAAAATTCTCAGCCAGTCAAGAGATATCAATGGAAGGTCCTCCCACAGGGAATGTTAAACAGCCCTACCTTGTGCCAATATTTGTGCAAAAACCATTGGAGACAATTCATGTAAAGTTTCCACAATCCATAATTTATCACTATATGGATGATATCCTATTAGCTGATCCAAAGTTAGACACATTAGAAAGCATGTTTGAAGAAGTAAAAAAAAAGTTTTGCCTCGCTGGGGACTGCAAATTGCTCCTGAAAAAATACAAAGAGGAGATTCTATTAATTACTTAGGATATAAGATAGAGCTACAAAAAATTAGACCCCAAAAGGTACAACTAAGGAGAAATCAATTGAAGACTCTTAATGATTTTCAAAAGTTGTTAGGAAGTATTTCCAACTTACTGGGTATCATGGGAATGCCCAAAGATGGACTACAAAATTTGTCTAATACTCTAGAAGGGGACAAAGAATTAAATAGTCCAAGAGAATTATCAGCCGAAGCTGAGAAGGAATTGGTGCTAGTAGAAAAGACAATTCGAGAAGCACATGTGAATCGTGTGGATACAAAACTTAAATGCATTCTTGTCATATTCCCCTCCAGACATTCCCCAACAGGTATTTTGATGCAGAGGGAAGATACTATATTGGAATGGGTATTCCTACCACGTAAACCAAATAAGAAATTAAAGACTTATATAGAAAAGATCTCTGATTTGATTCAAAAAGGTAAATTAAGACTTTGCCAGTTGACAGGAATGGACCCAGCAGAAATTGTAGTACCTTTAACTAATGAGGAAATTTCATCACTATGGAAAGATAATGAATACTGGCAGAGAGCCTGCAGTAACTTTTTGGGAGAGATTAATAACCATTATCCCAAAAGCAAGAGAATAGAATTCATAAAGAAGACTGAATGGGTCCTACCTCACAAAGTACGACAAAAGCCAATTTCTGGAGTCCTCACATTCTATACTGAAGCAAATAAATCAGGGAAAGCAGGATACAAATCAGGAGACTTAAGTGGTTCAAAGTCCATACAACTCTGTACAAAAGACAGAATTGTATGCCATTCTTATGGTACTGATGGACTTCACAGAACCCCTCAAAATAGTCACTGACTCTCAATATGCAGAGAGAGTTGTTTTACATATTGAAACTGCTGAATTTATTCCTGATAATACAGAATTAACTTCATTATTCATACAACTGCAGGAAATCATCAGAAAAAGGGAACATCCTCTCTCTCCCTCTCTCCCTCCCCCTCTCTCTCTCTCTCTCTCTCTCTCTCTCTCTATATATATATATATATATATATATATATATATATATATATATATATAACACATATCAGATCCCATACAGGTCTGCTAGGACCTCTAGCACAAGGTAATGATGAGATTGATCAGTTACTAGTAGGTAGTGTACTAGAAGCCTCAGAATTTCATAAGAAACATCATGTAAATAGCAAAGGTTTGAAGAAGGATTTCTCCATCACTTGGCAACAAGCTAAAGATATTGTGAAAAAATGTCCTACTTGTTCCATGTATAACCAAACTCCATTACCTGCAGGGAGCAATCCAAAAGGTATACAAAGAAATGAAATTTGGCAGATGGATGTGTTTCATTTTGCAGAATTTGGAAGATTAAAGTATGTACATCATACCATTGACACCTATTCAGGATTTCAATGGGCAACTCCTATGAGTTCTGAAAAGACTGATTCTGTGATTACACACCTATTAGAAGTTATGGCCATCATGGGAATACCTGTACAAAGTAAGACAGACAATGCCCCAGCATATGTCTCCAATAAAATGAGACAATTCTTTGCTTATTACAACATAAAGCATGTTACAGATATACCACACAATCCCACAGGCCAAGCAGTCATAGAAAGGTCCAATTGAACTTTAAAGGATATGCTAAATAAACAGCAACAGGTAACAATGACTCCTAGAAATAGATTGCATAGTGCTTTATTAACCTTGAATTTTCTCAATGTTGATGAGAAAGGAACAACAGCTGTGGAGAGACATTGGATGACAGACAAAACTCTGAGCTAAACCAACTAGCTTATTTCAAGGATGTGCTGACCTCAGAATGGAAACCTGTATATGTTCTACATTGGGGAAGGGGTTTTGCTTTTGTTTCTGCAGGAGAAGAAAAGCTATAGATACTAACAAAATTAATAAAAATTCGATTCGAACAGGAGAAACCCCTTGATGAGGAGAAGTAAAAGATCATCCACCAATGTGACATCTCTACAAGTTGTAAGAAAAATTTAACAATCAAAGATTGGGGTAGGGTTCTGTTTTTGTCTTTCCAGGATAATGGAAATACCCATCTCCCAGAAATCATAAGGCCTTTGATATTGGATGTTTACAGCAGAAAGAAAGAATCTATTTGTACCAATCTACACAGGGTAAAATATCACTTTCTAACATCTATATCTCTATCAATCTAGAAAAGTTGTGGTTCCAATTCAATTATAGACCAAGCTGGCTTTGGAGATGGAATTGACTCACTCCTTCTCTAAACCCAATCATATTGCTAAAAGAAAAAGCTGAGAGATTCTTCAGTCCCTTATCAGAAGAGCCCTCTGTTGTGGGACAGAAGGAAACCAATAAAAAGAGACCATTGTCTTCAAGATTCTAATTCTCTCCATGCTCACTCTTGATTTCTCAGAATCCTTTCTTACATGTTATGTCATCTTTAAATCCAAACCTTCCATTTTTTAAAAAAAAATAAGTTTTTCCAATACCAATCTCTGAAGTCTCCAGAAGGAAGATGGGGCCCTAAGAACAACAACTCTACCAAATCTAGAATGATGCTATGGTAATCATCATCATAATACACTTCTTGTTAGAATTTCAGACAATTTTACCCATTACTGTAAGACTTGCTGCAGAATCTACAGTTAGTCTAACTGAGATTTAACTATCTGAGCTTTCTCACAATACCTAATAGAGATACAATCACCCCCAAAACAGCAGGAAGCAATTCTAAAAAAAAAAAACGATGCCCCTTCTCCCTAAGTTTTCATGTTTCTCAGGGTTATGGATGATGGTTATAGGGTTTGGGGTGGAAGAAAATATTAAACTCAGTATTCTCCTAAAAAAATGGAAAAGAAGAAATGGAATGGATAGGTATAAGATGGTAGATTATTGTATATACTAGTAAACAAATTTAGTAAAATAGCAGCCTTAGGTAATTTGCACTGTAATTAGCACTGTTATGGATTCTTATATGTTAATACAAATGTAAACTATTTTTATATTCCTGTTTAAGATAATTTGTATATTGATACAAATACAGAACTATATTTGTTATAATGTACATATATTTCTACTCTTATTTGAAATATTTGTATATTAATGCAAATGTAAATTTATATCTGTCATACTGTATGTATGTTCTACTTCTGTTTAGGATATTCTGTATATTGATATATATTTAAGATTATTGTCATATTGCATATTGCACTATATATTCCTACCTCTGTTATAAATATCTTGTGTATTGTCACAATTTTGAAGTCATCGTTCTTTACCATACATTTGCTTATAGACTGTTTACCTTGTTTACAAGAAGCCTTAGTCCTTAGGTTATTTCGGTAGATAAGGCTTATAGATTTATAGTCACCTATGCTTGTCATCTCTATAGTTACGTTAGTTAGGTTATCCAGATTTAGAGATACATAGGTCAGATGGACAGGTAATCTTCAAACACTTCATAGACCTAGAGAATATGACATTTAAATAACTTAGAATTCTGTTGATGTGAGAGACAATTGCTCCTGGCAGCACCAATTTGATCCTGAGAGAATGTTGGGCTTCTAAGACATTTCTATTTGGAAGTTTGTCTTCTTGGCACAAAATGGCCTACTGGGTAAAGAACTGCCCTTGCCTCGACTGCTGACAGTATGAATGCTGTCCTTTCTGGACAAGCAGGACACAAGGAAAGCGATCACTGTACTCTGCCAAGACAGGGTAAGATGGTCTTTCAGAATTCCTGCTTCTGAAAATGGTCTGTCAGATACTCTATGCCTGTAGCCAATCTGAATGCACCAACAATGCTGAGAAACATTAGGTGACTGTCCAGGCTGCCATCTGTCTCGGTCTACTCTTGCAAGATTCCCAAAAGTTGCTTGTATCCATCTACCATTTCTCAGGTACCATTATATTCCTTCTCAGGTCTTTGATGGGATTGAAGACTAGCAGTTATAGTTACAGCTTAGTATATATATATAATATATATATTATATATATAATATAATATATATATTATATATATAATATATATATTATACATATAATATCTTAGAACATATTAAGTATTAGATTCAGGACACCTTTTGGAATGATCTTTGTAACATACCATTTACCTATGCTCTAGACTTCTCTGGATTTTAGTATGTGTTTCTTGCTTGATATTGTTCCCATTGATTTTAGTTCCATCTTATCTAGGTCATTATCCCTCACATCTGGACAAACAGGAATGGAATCCTGCAATGAACAAGAACCAGTTGTGGAATGGGCTGAGGCAGAGCGTGGTCCAGTCAGGCATGTTGGAAGCAGGAGTGGACAGGATCATTTCTCAGGTGGTGGACCCCAAACTAAACCACATCTTCAGGCCACAGATAGAATAAGCAATTCACGAGTTCCTGGCAGTCCAGAAAAAAGAATCACTGCCAGCCCTACCTCCAGAACCTGAAAGCCAGGATCCTCCAGCACCATCCCAAGACACTTCCTAAGAATATGCCTGATACCATTGGAAAACTCCGTTTAATGAAGAAATGAAATGGATTCCTGTTTCCTATGAATATAACTTTATTCAACTACGTCACTACTGATGTCAAGATTTTGGCCTTGGCTAGGGTGGTGTCCATGGTGGATGGAGAGCAAGTTTGGTGGTGGGACAGTTGTCCATACTTGCTCATGCACTGTGCCATCTTTGACCAGCTTGTCCAAGGATCTGACCATAGTAGACACTACAGAGGTTTAAGCACTACATGACTTGGGCTGTCCTGAACAAACCTTTATACTTGAACACGGACACTGCATGTCGATGTTAACACTTGTGCTCTGCAGTATGTAGAAGCCAGGCTGGGCCTCACCACTCAGGACAGCCAAGGCCAATGGGAGCAGCTGTTTGACGGTGGCTTTTGATATTGTTGCTAGAGTTACAGGCTGGAGTGTGCACCAGTAACATCAGTAGCCCTAAGGTTATTGTGACCTTCCTGTGCTTGGGGATTTTAGTGGTTTCCTTTCTCTTGTCAGAGGTAGTTGGAGCCCTGGAGTGAGTGAGGAAGCTGAGACTTGGGGTGCAAGGAAAGCCCCACCACCTCTGTCCTGGCATCTCCCTAGACGTAGGGGTGAGTCACTGTGGATGTGGTGCTCAGTTCTCGTGTTTGTGTTTTTAGAAGAACAATCATTAATAAATAGTGGACGTTTTACAATAAAGTCATTTGATGATGCTTTCCTAAAAAAAAAAAAAAAATCTCCCTTTTAACTACATGGAGTGGCCTTAATAATTTCACCAACAAGCATGCATTCATCTCTGGTGCTTATGAAGAGATGCATAATTTCCAAAACCACAAGGGAATGGAATGTGTGGGAGGACAATTGAGAGCTGAGGAGAAATGAGATGCATAACCAGGAGGGAATCTAAGACCAAACATGGTGTTTTATGTTTTGAGTGTTTACTGTGTTTAAAAATACTATGTTCAGAGCTTCATATGGCCAAAAGGAATTATTTATCTAAAAATTAAGTAAGAGAAAGAGATATGTATACAACTTTAATGTGATTCATAATTGAAGAATATTTTATAATGGTATCTTCTACTAACTACAAGGAGAGAGGGGCTGGAGGCAGGAGTGAAAATTACTTTCATAAATAATTATAAATTATAATTACTTCTTACAATATGTGACCTTACTACATGACCTATCAAACATGATAATCATTGCTAAAACTAATACAGACTGTTAGTGTAACTGATAGACATTATTGACTGAGTGCTCAAGTATTGTGACCTGGCTAGGCCAATTAGTTGATAACAGGTCAAGATGGTTATTGCTAGATTTTTCTCTGTAGGCTCAGAATATTACCAGGGAAGTGGGGACAGATACCTGTAGCCAGAAGTTTCTCTGGTCCTGAACAGCCTTGCAGTCAGAACAAATTTCTCCCACCTGAGGCACAGCCACTTGGTCCCAAGTAAACACACATAGGCTTTTATTATTTATAAACTGTAAATGCTTATTGTGGTGATATATTGTGTTCCCCAATATACTGTGTCCCCCAGTAAAATTTATCTGAGGATCAGAGGAAGAAGCCAACCACTATAAGTAAACATAGAAGTCAGGCAATGGTAGCACACACCTTTAATCCTATCACTTGGGAGGCAAGGATCTCTTTGGATCTCTCTGAGTTCAAGGCCACATTGGGGAACAGAGCCAAGCATGGTAACACATACCTTTAATCCCAGCACTAACCATAGAGGTCTGGAGGTCTGTACAGATAGACAGAAATTGACAGAGCTGGGTAGGAAGAGGAAGTGATGTAGCTGGGCTGAGAAAGCCAATGAGACAACAGAACAGAAAGGCTAACACTTGAGACAAGAGGGAGGGGCTGGGTCCTGCCTCAACTGAATGTACCAGGCTTTGCTGTCTACCCATGGGAGAACTTAACCTTTTGGAGGAGGGGATGAAGGGTTGGTTGGGGGGGTTAGGTGAGGGTGAGAGGAGTGGGAGGAAGGATGAGAGGGGGATCTGTGGTTTGTATGTAAAATGAATAAAAATATCAAGAAAAAAGAGCTAGTTGAAAATAAGCCTAAGCTAAAGGCCAAGTTTTAATAATAATATGTCTTTGTGTCATTATTTATGGGCTGGAGGCCCCCCCAAAAATCTGGCTACAACAAGATTGCCCCCTTAGCCCTTGCCACTTACCCCCTTGACAAACTAGGGAGCTGATCCTCCCCCTTGCTAGCTGTAGCATTTAGGAAAGTGGGCTCTGCTCCTAGCCTGGGTCATGCAGTAGACCTGTCCCTGTTGATGGAGGTGTGGGTGAGGTAGCTCTGAGGGTGTGAGTGTGGGATAACTGGGCACACCCCTTCTTCTGCCATGTGGTAGAGATGGTGAGAGAAAGATGCCCTCTCTGCCTTACCCCTGCCACCTGCGGTGGGTGAGGCAGCTAACTCTATCCTTTACCAGCTACATGACTTAGGAAAGTGGGCTCTGCACCTAGCTTAACCCTATTGACAGGGGTATGGTGAACAGGCCTCAAGAACATGAGTATGAGAGAACTAGTCCTGCCCTTGATTTGCCAAATGGTGGTATGGGCAGGGCAGAGTTGCCTCCCCACCCCAACTCCTTACCACCTGTGATGGGTTAGGGACCTGGCCCTGAGGTCATAAGAGCAGGAGAGCTGTTTCTGCCCCTCACCAGCTGCAGCAACTGGGAGAGTACATTACCTGGGCAACACAGTAAATAGACTTGGCCCTGATGGTCCAAGTATGGAAGTGCAAATACTGAGGATATGAAAGCAGGAGAATTGGCCCCACTCCTTGCTCATTGCTGCAAGGGGTAAACTAGCTGGGGCAATGTTGGAGAGCTGACCATGGTGGTGAGGATGGGGAAGTGCTAGCAGGCTGACCAACCCTGAAACTACCCAGGCTCAGAATCAGGTTTATGAGTTGGCCACCCCAACATCTACCCCAAGTATGATCTGTAGGAGTACATAAAGGGGCCAAAACTGCAGAATCTCTATGGCACAGTGCTGTGGGATAATGTTCTTATACACTGTAAAGATTTGTCACTCAAATTGGTTTAATAAAACACTGATTGACCAGTAGCCAAACAGGAAGTATAGGCAGGGCAACCAGAGTAGAATTCTGGGAAGAGGAGGTGCAGAGGAAGGAGTTGCCAGCTAGATGTAAAGGAAGCAAGATGAAAATGTCAGAATAAGAAAAGCTACCAAGCCACATGGCTAAACATATGTAAGAAACATGGGTTAGTTTAAGTATAAAAGCTAGTTAGCAATAAGCTTGAGCTAATGGTCAATCATGTATAATTAATATAAGCTTCTGTATGGTAATTTGGGAAGCAGCTGCTGGGTATTTGGGAACAGGCAGGCAGAAGAGAAACTTCTGCCTACAAATGGCAACCAAAGTTCAGCAACTACACCCACATAAAACCTGAAAGAACTTGGGAAAGGATTTTAAACACATAAAAAACAGAATCAAAAGCAGCTTCTTAGTAACCACCTTCTCTCTGATGGGCTCTGTTTGCTGGTGGCGAGTAGAGACATAGCTCATTTAAGAGATAGTTTCTTGACTCAGCATTAGTGGCAAAACTGCATGGCTCTTTTAAGAGGTCCTTCTGTGAAATGCCACTTATATTGTGTTTATGAACAGCCAGTGGCACAATAATTTACTCAGTGGTGGCATGGAACTAACACCTCCCCAGAGTTGCAGGCAATATATGTAGCTCCCTGCAATACCTCCACCATGAAGCAAGACTTTCAGGAAGTCAAGGAATGGGGTGGAGCCAGCCGCTTTAATCCTAGCCACACCTGTTAAGCAGATTAAATGATCATGTGGTCAGAAAAAGATAGAGATATGCAGTAAAGAGAGATTCAGACAAAAACAAAAAACAACAACCTCTAAATGGTTCACAGTGTGTTTTAAAAATATATGTGGACTTGGGAGAGAAAAGAGATGGTCTAGACAGTCATAAAAAAGACACACATAGTTTTAAAATAAATAATAAAGTACTTAAAAGGAAGTAAAGTAATGTAAAAAGAAGTCACTTGAAGATAGAAAATAGGGTAGTATATGCTATTGTGTTGTCTTTGAATTATTTGACTACTGAGGAAGGAGCAACAGCTGCTAAGAGACATTTGATTATAAATATTGCTGGATTAATCCAACATATATTTTGAAAATGCCTTGACTTAGCAATTTAAGTCAAAAGATATGTTACTTTGGAGAAAAGTTTATTGTAGATGTAACCATCTTATTAAATAAGAAACACAGAGTCAATACAGAGATGAAAGCCAAGAGGTCAGTGCAATAGCTAAGAGCTAAAAACCTTACCCTTCACTGTCGCTGTTGTCCTAACTCTCCGAAAGAGACCTACTTCCTATGTGTCTGTCTTTTTTATAGAGCGATGCCTTCTAATTGGTTGTAAACCCAACCACATGACCTCCTAGTCACTGCCTGTCTGTTCAGACCTCCAGGTCTTCTATGGTTGGTATTGAGATTAAAGGTGTGTGTCTCCAATGCTGGCTATATCCTTGAACACACAGAGATCTACCTAGCTCTGCCTACCAAGTGCTGGGATTAAAGGCATGCACCACCACTGCCCAGCTTTTGCTATGGTTTGCTAATAGCTCTGACCCCTGGGCAACTTTATTTATTAACATATAAATCACATTTTAGTACAAATAAAATATCACCATAGTTTATGCTTTTATTTCCAAAGGAAATGAGAGGCTATGGATTCATTTTGTGTTAAAAATAAGATTTGATTGGGGAAGATCCACTGAAAAATCTCCAATGGTAACAGATGGCCCAAATGAGCCAATGTTTCAGAGCACCTCTGTTGCAGTTTTCTCTGAGTTCTGCATCCAGAAAGGCTTCAAGGCTGCTGGCTGAGATGATTCAGCCTCATAGTTTACTCCTGTCAGGGCTTGACCATAATCCTACATTTTCTCAGGGTCCCCATAAGATTAACTTCACCACCAATCAGCAGGAAGTAGCCTAGAAAACTATGCCCACATTCCCAAAAACTGGATTATGGATGTTTGTCTTTGTTTAGGGGGTATGATATGATGATATGATATAGAAATGATGGGGGGAAAAGGGGAGATTATTAAATCTACTTTAATCTAAAAAAACAAGTGTTAAGCTTAAATATTTTACATCAGTATGATTTTAGTTTAGTGATACGAATTTAAAGTCAATTTTGGTATGCTGTATATATACTTATACTCTTGTTTAGGGTATTATGTTTATGCAGCTCATTTAAAATATAGTATATAATTAAGAAATATGGAGTATTAGTCATCTATAAAAGCAAACTTAGAGTCATCTTAGGTATGATTTCAAGGTCATACAAAGATATATTTCAGATAGATAGGCAATCTTCAAACACTTCAAAGACCTACACAATATGGCCTTTAAAAAGTTCTAATAACTTTGGCTTTTCATGACAATGAGACATGTTTGTTCCTGACAGCACCAATTACTTCAAAGAGGATGATGGGCATTGAAGAAACTCCATATGGAGTTTGTTTTCTTTATGGCAAAAATAGCCATGTGGGCAAAGAAAGTGCCCTTGCCTTGAATGCTGACAGTATGCTGTCCAAATTGGACAAGGATGACACAAAAGAAAGTGACTGCAGAACTTTACCAAGACAAGGTGCAACAGTCCTTCAAAAATCTCACTTCACAGATAATTCTGTCAGATATGGTAGGCCTGTGGGCCAAAGATGGATGCCCCAACATTGCAGAGGAACTTTGGGTGACTGTCCAGGCAGCCTGATGTCCCTGTCACTAGGTAACATTACATCCTTCTGGAGTTTTGATGGAATTGAAGACTAGATGTAGTTTTCTTTAGTTATAATAAAAGGTAAATGAGATATAAAATGTTAGATGCATCAATATAAGATAGATAATTAAGTATTTTGTCTAATATTTTCCAATGCATATGTTTGGGTATTGTTGTAATTCTTACTTAATAACTGTTTTGTTTTACTATATTAAGGGTAAAACCTTGCTTTTTTATTAAACAAAAAATGGGAACTGCTGTGGAATAATGCTTTTGTACATTGTAAAGATTTATCACTTGAATTGGTTTAATAAAATTAAATTACTGATTGGCCAATAGCCAGGCAGGAAGCATAGGCAGGGCAACTAGAGTAAGAGAATTCTGGAAAGAGGAAAGGCAGAGGAAGGAGTTGCCAGCCAGATGTGGAGGAAGCAAGATGAGAATGCCAGAATAAGAAAAGCCACCAAGCCACACGGCTAAATATAGGCAAGAATCATGGGTTAATTTAAGTATAAAAGCTAGTTAGCAATAAGCTTGAGCAAATGGCCAATCATTTATAATTAATATAAGCTTCTGTATGGTAATTTGGGGACCAGCTGCTGGGTATTTGGGAACAGACAGGTGGGAGAGAAACTTCCACATACAGCACAAGGCAACAATAGGATATCCAACAGTAGTCCCACTGAGTGCCCAGCATCAATTTTGTAGCAGAAACCAGAGGCCTTGAACCAGACCAATGACTTTGCAATGAACACATACAAGTAAAGATTTGTGGACAAAAAGGTTTACTGCATGACTCACTATATCACACTACAGCTTCCATGTTGGGATTTTTCCTTTCTTTCTTCCTTTCTTTCTTTCTTTCTTCCTTTCTTTCTTTCTTTTTTCTCTTAAATTATTTTATTTTTAGAAGGGCTTGCAAGGGCAGAGGAAAGATACAAAGGGAGAGGAAATGAATGGGATTGGGTTACATGATATGAAAGACACAAAGAATAAATAAAAAGCAAGTAAAAATTTCTTACATGAATGAATATTATGTCAGATTATGATGTAATACTTTATTTCTGTTTCAATTGGCTAGCAGAGGGAACTGCTACAAATTTTGAGTAAAATATAACATATATTCCAGTTATTGCATCAGTTAAGGGATGTGGGAAACCCACTTCATAAAAATATTAGCAGTTTCCTACTTACTTATATCTTTCCTTGAGGAGATAATCAATCATAGACAGAACTTGATAAATCATAGACTATGTAGGTCAGTCATGTACAGAACTCTAAACCATGGGACTTAATAAAAAGAACAACCTAAAGTTGAAACCCTCTGGGGTGATTTTTAAGTTGTTCATTTAATGACAGAGTTAGTATGGAAGATCTCTCTGCCCCAGTGGGTGTATTGCCATGATCAGCTCTGTTCTGAGTACAGGGAGAAGGATTTCTCACTGTTGTTTCTTCTTCCTAGAAATCTTCATCATTGAAATGGTGTGTAGCCTTCAGAGTTACAGAGATGGTTGGTTGAAGATAAAATTTCAACTCTGTCAGCACATGGATAAGCCAAATGTGATAATATAGGTTTAACCAAACATACACCAGGTCCAATGTTGAATGGGAAGAACAAAATTATTTGTCATGTCCAACAACATGCCTAAATGCAAAATAATCTGCAGTGATGGTGAGGCTATAATTGTCTTGAAGGATGGAGAGATAATAAGGGTGCCTTGTTTCTCTGGAAACCAGGCATGAATTCAGTGGCTTAGGGTGTCTAGCAGCTACTTGACACTATATTAAATATGAATTCATGTCAGCATCAAGCTAACAAAATGTGGGCCAGTCAAATTATACCTACAAATATCATATATCTCTTTTTTAATCTAAAGAATTTCTCACCCAAAACTTATGTGTGACACATGGCAAATTATGCAAGACCAAATCAGAGAACTCCTGCCAGGGTTCACCAGTGGACTCATAACTTGGTGAAAAATTCTAGCTAATTTGGTATTCCATTTTCAAATACAAACTGACAAAATAAGTTTAAGTTGACCTCTATAATCACTACCATATTATCATACTTGAAATTCATTTTCTATTGAAGATTCATTATAAGTAATGAAATTGCTCCTAAGGCTCATGACTACAGTAAGCTACAGTATTGAAGCTTCAGTGTCTAAAATAAATATTTCTTCCTCAAATCTACCAAGAAATACCTAATGTTTCTAATATGATACTTGAAGGTATTTCTCTAACACAAAAATATTGACTTTATGATTTTTAAATTATAGCCAAATTGAAGAAATATCTTGGAGAAAGTGTGAGATAAACTAAGTGCACACTATTATGTATATACTCCAGCTGTCCTTCTGCTTGGAATGACTTACACCTCCAGTATCAGTTGTAATAGGAGCTGCCACTGAGATCAGAAATTTATTAAGACAATATATGTAATGTAGTTTGTTCTTTAAAAACTACTATAAATGACACAGTTGGCATTGTTATTCTCATTTTACAAAGTAATTGAGATTAAAATATTCTAAATAATTATATCCTGAAATTAGTGTAAAGTGCAGGATTCCACCAGGCATGTTGTTATGATTGTGACAAGTGTATTTCTGACATGACATCCATGCCACAGTATAATGCTTACCTGGGCAATCTGAAAAAGTAGCAAGAAATCCGTCACATTCTTGTCTACTTTTTCAAATCTCTCTCACTAATAAACTAAGTGGTTTCTAAAAATGTACACAAATAAAAGCAAATATTTAAGATATACCATATATGGGAAGGAGCTATGGTCTAGGGAAACAGCATCACGTCCTATGCTCGTAAGTCTGGTACGCTCTTATAGTGCCCTTTCTTATCTTTAAATAAGAGGCAATAAACATCCACTTTGAATCCTAAATTTTTATGAGTGATACTATAGAGCAGAGCACACAGAAAGAATAAAACTCCAACTGAAGGCTTTCAGACATGAGTGAATATATATATTTGGGCTGAGGGTCTTTGGAAATACATAAATGATTTCAAACAGATACCTGGATACTCTGAACCATAAGGTTATTTCAGGTCAAATATCTTATCAAAAGAAGCAAATTGTACTCACAAAATGAAAACATAAAATCAGACTTACTTCAAATATTCAGTGGATGATAAAATATTACATTAGTACCACAAACTTTAAACCAGTCCCTCATTACACTACTGCAAACACCACCTACTAAATCAGCCTCCACTCAGCACTTCCTTTCTACTTTCAATCTCACTTTGGAAAATTGATTCAGTTTCAAGGTTTATTCTCCTCCCAATCTAATTTCCACGTTAGAATGATCTTCTTGAAATCCAGAAGACATCATTTCCCCCCATAAAAATCTAGCATCTCTTTCACTTTATGGAAGCCCAACCCCTAAACCAAAGGCTGAAGCCCAAGTTCTTTCAAGAGCTACCATAAGTTTCCCTGTCTCAACACAGCCCAGAATGACAGTTGTTGCTGCACCCAAAGCCACCCTTTCTGAGGTCCATGCTTTTTCTCTTCTTTCCTTATTCTCTCTTTTCCCACAGATAATTTCCACTAACCCTTGGGGTTGAATAGGCATCTTGTTGCCTGAAAAAGCCTTCCTTAACTGGTTTAGATGCTTTTCCCTGGCATACCCATAGCAAACTGTCTGGCATTTTCCCACTTCCATCTTGAAGAGATTTTTCTGCTATTTGCTGGCTTGTCCTCTATGTTGGATTCTAAGTCATGAGAGAGGCAGGATGTTGACTTCTATGTCCACAATGCCCAAAAGAACATAATTTTTGCAGGAGCCTTAGAGGTGGCTGAGCACATCACCTATGCATGTGAAAACTGATATTGCTTTCTCCAAACAAAATAGTTGTTTGGGATAAGCATGGCTATCTATGACGCTCAGATCAAAGGAAGTCTCCTTGATTATATGAGAAAAGGCACTAACACCATGGCTACTGTAAACTGAGGCTACTGGTCTGTTGTGGTAATACATTCCATTCAACCAATGGCTTTTGGGGTTTTTGACTCTATGGGCATGGTCTTGTCTGCATACATCATTGCTTAAGAGGAGAGAGAGGGGGGTCATACTCTTGGGGTGAGTCTCAGAAGAGACACCTGATTTGGGACAGAAGAAAATCATAAATCTAGGGACTATTGTCACAATTCTCTTTCTCTCCATACTTATTCTTGACTCTTTGGAACTTTTCTTTGAATATGGTACTATCTTAAAATTTAAACTTTCCATTTTGATATTAGTAATGTTTAAGTTTTTCACAGTGAAAAATAAATTTTCCTAACAGAGATCTCTGAAGTTTCAAGAAGGAAGAAGGGCCTCACAAGAATGATTCTACCTGGTTCATAATGATGCCATTGAGTCAATAACTATCGGCTACTATCACTCAACTATCGGCTTTGGACCCCAATCTTCTCAGGATAGTTCCAGGTGGCTAGGTGAGATGATTCAACATCTTACACCACTCTAGTCAGAACTTCAGATAAGCTTTACCCATTACTCTGAGACTGGCTACAAATGCTACAGCTAGTCCTTATGCGACTTAACCACTTTTCTAGTTTTTTACAGGATCCCAGAGATATCATTGCCCTCTAAACAATAGGAAGCAATTCTAATAAATAAATAAATAAATAAATAAATAAATAAATGGCTAATAAATAAATAAATAAATAAAAAAACATGATGCCTCCTCTCCCAACATGATTTTGTTTTCTCAGAATTATGGATAATTGTCATCTGTTAGGAGCTAGTTATAAGTTGTTATAGGGTTGGGGATGGAATGATAAAGTTTAGACTCAGGAATCTCTTTTGGAATAGAAAAATGGAGGTAGATAGTATAGGATAATAAGGTAGATTTTTGTATCTACTACTAAATTAAATTAGCAACTATCAGTTTTAGAAAATTTGCATTAGTATGAATTCTTATATATTGATACAAATGCAAAATTATCTTTTTCTATTTTTGTTTGAGATAATTTGTATATTGATACAAATTCAACATATATTTGTCATATTGTACATATGCTTCTACCTCTGTTTAAACATTTTAGTATATTGATACAAATGTAAAATTATGTTTGTCCCACTGTATGTATGTTCTACTTCTGTTTAGAATATTTTGTTACAAATTGATACAAATTAAGGATAATGTTGTCATATTTCACTATACATTACTACCTCTGATTAAAATATTTTGTATACTGTCACTAATTCAAGATCATTGTCCTCATACTGTATATCTGTTTACAGAATGTTTAATTTTATTATGTGAATCCTTAGTCTTTAAACTATATAGGTTGATAAGAGTTACAGGTTAGTAGTCTCCCTTGTTTGTCAAACTTACATTCATATTACCTAAGCTTTCTAGATGAACTGAAATATATGTCAGATGGATAGGTAATCTCCAAATACTCCACAGACCTAGAGAATATGGCATTTAAATGTTTTAGTAACTTAGAATTCTATTGATATGAGACACGATTGCTCCTGGCAGCACCGTCCTACTCCTGAGAGGATGTTGGACATTGAAGATACTCCATACGGAATTTGTCTTCTTTTTGGCATGAGTGGCCTGTGGGGCAAAGAATTGCCCTTGCCTTGACTGCTGACAGTAAGTACACTATCCAATCCAGATCAGCAGGGCATGAGAAAAAGTGACTGCTGAACCTTGCCAAGGCACAATAGGACAATCTTTCCAATTTTCCTGCTTCTGAAAATGGTCTGTCAGATATTCTATGCATATAGCCAAAAATGGAAGCCCCAATGTCACAGTGAAACATTGGGTGACTGTCCAGGCAGCCAGCTATTTCTACCATTCCTTGCATGCTTCAGAAGTTGCTTGCTTGCACTTCCTGCTTACTCAGGTAATATTATTTTTCTTCTCAGGTCTTTGATGGGGTTGATGACTATATAGTTACAGTTACAATCCTCTCATGACTTAGCTAAGAACATATCAGGTACTAGATTTAGATTCTTCAGGATAGGACAGCTAATGGAATAATCTCTGTAACTTACCAATTACCTTTGGCCTGGACATTTAGTATATTTTCTTGCTTGATGTTGTTCTTGTTGGTTGTAGTTCCATTTTTATTTATGTTATTACCTTTACATTGTTATAGACAATACTTGATAATTGTTCTTATTGTACATAACTTTGTATTAGGTTTAGAACCTTATTATTTAGACTAAAAAAGGGGGAAATGTAGGAATTTATTCCATTCAACCAATGGCTTTTGAGGTATCTGACTCTATGGCCATGGTCTTGTCTGCATACATAATCACTTAAGAGAGAGGAGGGGTCTCACTCTCTTTTGAGGTGAGGAGACTGAGTCAGGTGGTGGAAAGCAGCTTGTAGTTGGTACCCATCAGCCTTGAGGAGAACAGAAGCTGGATCGGCAGCAGATCAGTAGTACATCTACCTTGCTTTGTATTATTGAGTCTATTTCCCCATCGCACTCCTTAATAAATTGATATATACCTCTGTCGGTCTCACTTCACTGGTCTTTAAATTCTCGAAGTAAAGGAAATTTGACTTCATGACTAGGTTAAAGTTTTGAATAGCTTTAGATAATGATGATCACTATAGCACAGTTCCCTGCATAAAGTTCACAAGTTGAATTACAGATTTTCTTAAACTCTATGCACAAACAGAATATTTTAAACAGAACATTTCTCCAATGTGACAATATTGTAGAACAAAATTTCTTTTCTGTGATATACACAAATGCTATACATAATAATATAAAGAAAATTTCATTAATATGAAAATGTATTATGAGAGCAGTAAAATATGAATATTATTTAATTGAAGTATTTTTAAGTTTGTTACACAATGAAATGATTTTTCTCCAAATTAAGTTGCACACACACAAACACAGCAAATATTAGTCAAGTTCTTATGTAGCACAGGCTAGTCTTGAACTCTTGACCTTGCTATATAGCTGAAGATGATCTTGAACTTCTGATCACTCTGCTTCCACCTCCCTAGGGCTAGATTACAAATATACCAACAAACGAATTTATGAGGTGTTGGTGATTCAACCCTGAATTTTACCTAAGCAAATATTCTGTAAGCACAGCTGTATCCACAATTCCTAGTTAGGTGTTCCTTAATTTTAAATATCAAATTAAAATTGGTTCCCTTTTATCTTCAAAAACTTCATTTAAAAATAGCAATTATTAGTTGACCTTTTTCTTTCTGTGTCAAAAGTAAATGACTTAAGTCATTTGAGGTTTCGTTAGGTTTCTTGGTCTTTGTTACATTTTAAACATAACTTGGCTCTGTTTCCAGTGTGGCCTTAAACACACAGAGATCCTGCCTGCCAAGTGATAGGATTAAGGGTGTGTGCTTCCATTGCCTGACTTCTTTATTTACTTAAAATGGCTTGCTATTTCCTCTGATCTCCAGGCAAGCTTTATTTATTAAATACAAATAAAATATCACCACATTTCAGCACAAATAAAATATCACCACTAAAATACATACATATACACATCTATATAACACAACTTTATGCACTGTATATGAATAGAAAGCCTGAAATAATTTTCTTTTCGAACATGGCTTATTTAATTTAACATGATCACTTATAATTCTGTCCATTTTCTTTTGAATGCTATGATCTCATTTTATTTTGGTTGCATAAAATTCCATTACATATCTGTACCATATTTTCTTTGTTCTACAACTGAACTGCTATAAGTAATTCAGCTATAAACATGAATATTCAATAATCACCATAATATGTTGGCTTAGAGCCCTTTGGACATATATTCAAGAGTGGTCTATCCAGCTTTTATGGTCATTCTACTTGCAGTTTTTTGATGATCTTCCATACTGATTTTTTCATAGTGGCTATACCAATTTATATTTCCATGAGCAATGAATAAATTCTCCTGCTTACCCACAACCTTCTTAACATTTGTGGCCATTTTTTTATGACAGCCATTCTGACTTTGGTAAGATAGAATATCAAAGCAGCTTTCATTTATATTTTCTCAGTACCTAAATGTGTTGAACATGTTTTCAAGTATTTATGGTTCTCTTGTGAACTGTCTGTTCAGTTAATTAGTCTATTAATTGTTTAGAAAAAAATGATGTTTAATTTGTTCAAGTTTGTTTTGAGTATGTTGGTGCTCTCTCTCTCTCTCTCTCTCTCTCTCTCTCTCTCTCTCTCTCTCTCTCTCTCTCTCTCGTGTGTGTGTGTGTGTGTGTGTGTGTGTTAACCTTCCTCCTCTGTTGTATTCCACCTTTATTTTTGTGATAAGGTCTCTCATGGAAACTGAAGCTCATCAATTTTGCTAGGCTGGCTTTCCAGTGAGTTTCAGAGATCTGCCTGTCTCTCTCCCACTTAAGGCTGGGGTTATAGGCATGCACTTTCATGCCAACCTTTTAGATGGGATCTGAGGATCTAAACTGAGATCTCTAACTCAGGTCTTTGCTCTTTTACCGCAAGCTCTTGACTGATAGAGCCATCTCCCAACCCACAGATTTTTTTCTTTTCTCTGTCTTTTCAAATTAATTTTTTAAACAAGTCTAGTTTTATTTGTTATTAGTTTTGTATATGCTTATGATATGTATGTGGCATTTTGTATATATGGAAGTTAGAGGACAATGTTTAGTACTCAAATCTCTTCTTTGACAGTGGCTTCTTGGAGTTAAACTCAAGTTGTCAGGGTTTCCAGGCAAGTGCTTATATACACTGAACTGTCTCACTGGCACCCAGCTACATTTTTAAAATCACATTTAATGAAACATTTAAAGCCCTAGACATTCACCCTACAATGGTCTCAGAGATTTCATGATCTATCTCCATACTCTAGACTCCAGGGGAATCTTCCTGAACTCATAATTCTCTCTCAAGAAATCTTTGTCTTTGCAGAAAATTGAGATGACTATTGCCTTTGAGTCACTGAACAGACTCATCTTAAGAGCAAATGCCTCTTTTGCTGTGGCCTGGCCTCTAGTCTGTGACAGGAAATTTAGATTATGTTTTCCTATGCATCTTTCAACTTTCCTCATGACCACATGATCTGTACAGCATCCTGTATTCTTCATAGAAACATTCTAACCAGATGGATTCTTAAATGAGACTCTTGGGCAATGTGATTATGAGCCTATGACCAGACAGTATTGGAGATTTCAACAGTTGCATTATTTATTGAGATTAGGCTCCTTAGAAATCCTAGATATACTGTACAAACTGTAATCATTGACTAATCATAACACCAGATTCAATAGAACAAACTACACAAAACTACAGTAATGTATAACAGCCTCTGATTAAGGGACACAAGGTAAAGCTGCAAAAGTTTTCATGTGCCCTTCTAAAATACTTACTACTCTTGCTATCTCTTTTATAATACTGGTCCTGATCTCTTTAGGAACCTCCTTCTCCTACATTCTCTATAGCAAATATAGACTATACCCAGCGGAAATTTAAGCATGTGAAGATACCTAGGAAAAATGAACTTATTCTCTACTAGTGAATATTGACTGAGAATAGTTAATGAGCATTGGGCTTATCTCTTAGGTCCAAACTCTGAGTAGATAAGGAAAACAAATTTTTATGAGCAACAGAATTACTGAATCACAGAATAAATTAAGCCAACAATACAGGAGTCAGCAATTTTCTATACTAGTAATTTCTCAGATGTTAAGACCCCACAAATCTTAATGTCTGTGCACTACAATCGACCCCATGAATTTTACTCTCATATCTTAAGATGAAAAAGTAAAAATAATGGAACAAAGATCTGTCTTATACCTGTTCTAAAGACAGAAAGAGGAAGAGATAGAGGAGACAACATGCTTACATGAGGATTTTCAGAGAATAATCCTAGAGATTTTCAGATCAAATTCCAGAGATCATCTTCTGTTGTGAGTAAGTATAGGCTGGGAAAGCACCTGAGACATGGGTACTTGTACCACATATCAGTATTCACCCTGGATCTGTAGAGAACAGTGGTGTGGGGCTTCTGGAATTCCATCTGTATTATGACCTTAAGAGATGAACTGAGATCTTTCCCATACTCCCATGGCCTGGAAGAGTTACAACACCATCACATTTATATTTCTTTTACTGTTCTCTGTGACCTGACATTCAAACCATCCATCTCTTGGGTCTTTTATGAAACATGAAACACCTTTGGAGAGGAAGAAGGATCCAGATTACTTGAAACAAATGATTTCACCTCAAGAGAAATGTGGAAATTCCTATATTTGATGAGGAATTTCAGAGCGATGAAAAGCCTGTTCCTAAACCAATTCACCATTATTCTCTAAAAATGAACTTCAATGTGATCAATTCTCTAATAGAACCATGGGATTTTTCATGCATTTATATGTGAAATAGAAATCTTGCTGAACAGTATCTGACTCAATCCTTTCCAAAGCCAAGTATTGGAACCCTTAGAGTGATGTCATTTTCCATCTTCTTTTGATTTTAATACTCTGCCTGATTGAAGTTATGCTGAATGATATCCCCTTCCTGAAATAACTTATTCTTTGGCAGTTATCTCATGCATAATGACATAAAAGACCCAATAATGAGCTAAAGACTGACATACTAATTGTTGTTCTAATGGGAAAAACATTTACGAGGTGAGGGTATGGATTTCTCTTGTTTCATTTCAGTAATAGCAATCAAACCTCTAATTAAAATTAGGCACTTGGTTGCTTTCTAAATGATTCTGGTGACTTCATTAATCTCCAGTGATGAGCTACCTATGTTGTATTTAATGTCCTGACAATTCAAGAAGCATTTTCTTTCAAGCACAAGTGAAATTTTGGTTAGCTTTCTGATATTTCCAGATACTGTAAATTATTACCTTTTTTGTGTTATGAAGGGAATACTCACAGATGCAGCTCATGTCTTACAGGGATTAAACACTTGTCTAATGTTGCATCCTCCCAGAGGGCAGACACCAATGGCAGCTATAATACATTTCAACTCCCTCAAAGGAGCACTAAAGAGATGATGAAGTTTTCCATCAGTTCTGTCTGATGAGTTTCAGGCTGAAGAAGCTGCTCTTAGAGATTAGTAGGATCTCCTGTATCCCTGAGGTGAGAGTGGCCCACTTGTAAGACTCATGTCTCTGAAGAACAATTTTATTCTAACAAGTTCAATAACATTACTTACATAGGCCTGTCCCTGGAAATTCTCATCATGATGGTCTCACTATTCTCCTATCCTCATCTCTAGTCTTGTTCTATTTCTCCTGCTCCAGACTCAATCACACAACTATTTCCTGTGCATCAACTGAATAAGAGTCAGGCCAAGTCATTTTCTACAAATGTGTTCATCATTAAGGAATCTGTTATCATGTTCAAAGTTGAGAATCATTTCCTCACGTTCTACATTCATTCAATGACTAAATCTTGATTCTCCTTACTCTGTCTTCTTGTTTGCTTCATTTATGGTTTATTTAACTTATGCCATTTCAATATCCTACAGTGTATATTTAGGGTTTTTTTTTTTTAACCATCTGTCAGAGGCTTTTTCCATCACCAACCTATGGTGAAAACTGTAAGAGGTAGAGTCTAATGGTGATAAATGATGTTATTATGGATAATGCTTTGAAGGGAATAATGAGATCCTAAGCCTTTCACTTTCTCTTTTTGCTTCCCATCTGTCGCTAGGTGAGCAACTACTCTATTGCTCCCATGACAGACCTAAAACAAATGTCAATATGGATGAGATCTCTGAAACCACGAGCCAGCATAAATCTTCACATTTTAAAAATTTTCATCTCAGGAATTTTGTGACAGTAATGGAAAGCTAACAGCATACTGTCCAAAAAGGTTCTCCACCTGAGTGTACTCCACCTGAGTACACTTTCTCCTTTCTACTAATATTCTAAATATTGCTTATGTGCATACCTCTTCTCTTAAGATCTGGACAATTCTAAAAAAAACCTGATACAATCTCTAATTTCTGGCCCATTGGTAATTCTGTATTCCTTGCAGAAGTAATTTGATTCATGAACCTAAGTTTCTATACTCCTGGGACAAAATCTTATATTTAGACACATAGTCTAAATTTAAATTGAAATGCAAAAAAATATAGATTTGTAGCCTGATCAGCCAAATATCAAGGAAAGTCAGCCAAATAATGATGTATGGAGAAAAAAGAGAAGAGAAATGGATTTGAGGCAACTCAATTTACCACTTTCAAAATCCACCCAACTTCATGACTTCCATTGGTTAAACCAAACATTTTAATTATTGGATAATTGAATGACTTGGAGTTTACGTCAACTGTACATAGAAATCCAAATATCTACACTTTCCCTTATTGTACTTATCACAATGGCATCACAACTTATTTGTCTCTGATATCAGCTCTTACAATCGGCCACACACTTTTCTGATGGTTATCTTAAAAAATATGTATTTATTCACTTGTTCCCTACTTAATCCTCTACCATAGTAACTTACTATCTTCAAAATAAATTGAATATCCCAATTACTGGCTAGTTTTAATTCCTTCCTAGCTTCATATCTCCTTTCCTCTTAATGTTAACTCAATACAACCAATCTGCTCAAATAAGTTTGGCTCCTAAGACAGAAAATTATTATTATTCATCTCTCTATCTGTATATGAGTTTTTCTGTCCCTCTGAAATTCAGTTTAGTTTCATTCTTGAGCAACTAAATGCTTTGAACTTTCATTGTGCCCACATATATGCAATGTGATAGCAAAGCATTCTGCTCCTGTGCACTCAGTGAACACACTATTTCAGTGATTGATACAGTCTCCTTAGTGCCTCATTTACAGGAAAGAAGTGTTTCTTATTCTTGTTATTAATTCCAGATGTAATCAAGTTGACATCAAGCCATTATAGGAGGTATGTGTAATTGGACATTTCCTATCCCAACCTCCTGTTCCCATATACCCAGCAGCTGCTTCCCAAATTACCACACAGAGGCTTATATTAGTTATAAATGTTTGGATGATATCACAGGCTTGTTACTAGCTTTATACTTGAATTAACCTGTATTTCTATTTATGCTTTGCTGCATGGCCCATGGCTTGTTACCTCATTTTTTATATGTTCTGCTTGCTCAGCAACTGGCTGGCATCTCTCCTGACTCTGCTCTCCTTCTTTCCATCATTCTCAATTTGACTTTCCCACCTAACTTCCTGCCTACCTTCTGACCTGTCAGCTTTTTATTAACCAATGAGAGTAGTACATATTCATAGTGTAGAAAAGGATTTTCCCACAGCAGGTATGGCTTTGTTGAAGATGTGTCAAAAACACCATTACCAGTTGTTCTCTGCCTCCTGCTTGAATATTAAGATATGAGCTGCTGCACTAGTCACCTGCTGCCATGCCTTTCCTCTGCCATTAGTGGCTGTAATGTTCTGTAACTATAGTCCAATTACTCTTTCTTTTATAATGTTGCCTTGATCATGTCTATGAATATGATGTCACAGCAGTAGAAAAGTATCTAAGACAGTATTTAGTATAAGAAAGTAGACTTGCTGGGCATTGGTGGCGCACGCCTTTAATCCCAGCACTCGGGAGGCAGAGGCAGGCGGATCTCTGTGAGTTCGAGGCTAGCCTGGGCTACCAAGTGAGCTCCAGGAAAAGCGCAAAGCACACAGAGAAACCCTGTCTCGAAAAACCAAAAAAAAAAAAAAAAGAAAGTAGACCCTTACTTGTGACAATAATGACCATGCTGGTTTTTGGAATAATGTGGAAGACTCTGTGACTCTGGACTAGAAAAAAATAGCTTAATTGCCTATACTAGTATGGGTTCAAAAGAAATTAGTGCTGAGAGCATTGTGGATTTTGGAGGCTCAGCTCAAGAGGTTTCAGTGGGGAACTATTTTAGCAAGTGGACTAGAGACCATTCTTGTGATATTTTGGCAAAAGATGTGACTGCCTTCTGGTCTTGTCCTAAGAATTTGAGGTCAAATTAAAAAGTAGTGAATTAATTTTCTTAGTGAAGGGGGCTTCAAGATAATCTAATATTGACTCTGTTGTGTGATTATTAGTAATCAATCAGCAGATATATAATGAAAAGGAGAAAGTGGGGCAAAAAGAAATACAAACTGTATAGATTGAGAGAAAAGGAGAACCAGGAAATTTAATGTTGGAGCAAAGGCTTGTTATGATAGAAATCAGGAGAACAAGGTAAGGCTTGATTTGCATTGGGATAAAGGGAGGGATGTCATTCAGGCAAGACCCTATCAAGCAAAGCCTCCAACATATGAAAAGAAAAGAACTAAAAAATTTTCTGATTCAAGGAAACAAGACTTCATCCCAAGTAGGCAGCTGAACTTAGCATTTATCACAGCAGTAGAAAAGTAAATAATATATTTATCTAAAGAATTAAGTAAGTAGAAAGATTTTTTAAAACAAGAAGTACATTAAATAGTAACTACATCAGGTATATTGAGTATCATGAAGGTAAATGAGTAAGGTGACCTACTATCTGAATAAAAATGACGTATGACAAAGTGCTGAGAATAAGGACTATGAGTGCTCTGCTCTAAATGGGGCATCCATACCATTCTACTTGCAGGCTCAGAGAATATGATGGAATAAGAGGAAGAGAAAATTTAAGTCTTATTAAGTTGTATTTGTCTTTATTTTATATAATTTTATTATTTCCTCCTTTTTTAGATACCTGTTTTCTACTGAGAGAAAGCAAGAAAGGGTATGAATTTGGGTAGGTGAGGAGGTTAAAAGGATCTGGGAGGAACTGGGAGAAGAAAAACTGTAATCAGATTATATTGTATAAAAAACTTATTTTAAAAAAGAGATAATAGGGAAGAATGCTATGAAATTCTGTCTTGTGGATATGACATGGCCACATACTCATAACACAGAAGTTATGATTACCTGCATAAGAGCTACATTCAATCAGACCTGTCAACTTTCTAGCATGGGTAAAGAAGAGGCTTGTGAAGACATTTAGCTGAAAAGCTAAGGGTAGTTGACGCCTTCTGGAGTAATTTTTCTTTGAGGCTATGGATACTGGTAGGTTGCTTTTGTTCTAGTGGATGCTCACATATCCATGTGCATTTAGGTAAGGACTCAGTACATTATAAATAATAAAAAGAAGTTGACATGAAGTTAGGAGGGGGACATATAAATAGGTATCTAAGGAAAGATAGAAGGTGTAGTATGGTGATATTTTCTTTTCTACTAAAATGTTATTTGTATGTTAATAAATAAAGTTGCCTGGGGGTCAGAGTTATTAGCAAGCCATAGGAAAGCAGGGTCCTGGTGGTGCATGCCTTTAATCCCAGCACTTGGTAGGCAGAGCTAGGTAGATCTCTGTGTGTTCAGGGATACAGCCAGCATTGGAGACACACGCCTTTAATCTCAATACCAACCATAGAAGACCTGGAGGTCTGTACGGACAGGCAGTGACGAGGCAGTCATGTGGTTGGGTTTACAACCAATGAGAAGGCAGAACAGAAAGTCTATATAAAGACTTTAACACAGGAAGAAGCTCTCCTTTGGAGAGGTAGGACCACCGCAGGAGGAAGGGTAAGGTTTTAGCTCTTAGCTCTGACCTCTTGGCTTTCTTCTTTCCATTGGTTCTGTGTTTCTTATTTAATAAGATGGTTGGTTACATCTACATTTGGCACCCAACATGACAAGAATCCATTAAAAACCATTTGGCTTGGCTTGGCAGCAGGTCCAGTTTCCGGCCTGGGCGGCCCAGCTCCCTAGCTTGGGCCCAGGTCTGACTAACCCGCAGCTGGAGTTACGTGCTTAAAGCTGGTGCTACAAACAATTCAGGCCTGCCCTGCCGAACAGGGTCCCTGCCTGTAAAGCCAAGGCTTGACTCAGCTCAAGCAGGAAAAACGTGGCTGGATTTAAGCAAGTCAGAACTTGTAGCTATGCTGTCTTGCTCTCTCTCTCTCTATCATTCTATCTATCTATCTATTTATCTATCTATCTATCTATCTATCTATCTATCTATCTATCTATCTATCTCTGGATTCACACCTTGGACACCAGGTGGATGTTTTGAAATTCCCTCAGATTTCTACTGTTCTACGCAGACTCGGTAAGTCAATTAAGGTATCGATTTAAAAGAGACTTTTTTCTACATTAAAAAAAAATGGACTTTATGTGTACATTGGAAGAAAATTGGGCTTTGTTTGAAATTTTAGGCACTCTGAAAATGGAACAACTATATGAGAAGATTAATGTTGATGTTATTATGCACATTATCACTTTCCTTATCTTTATTTTACTATTTAAAAAGATAGTTAATTTAAGTGTCAGGATAACAGTCTTAGAAAAACCTGTTAAACCTGT
>CABHPQ010125535.1:0-11415 GCA_902168405.1 Peromyscus aztecus | reverse complement strand
ACCTTTCAGTGACTAAACTGAGTTGGTGAGTGTATGAAACGTGCCCTGTGTCACAGGGAGCCCAACTGCTTCCCTGTCTATCAGATTAGAAAGCATGCCCTCGACCAGTGTGGTGTCCTGGCCCCTTACTTCACTAAGCAGTTACAGTGACCTGTCCCTGCTTCTGTACCTGTCCTGAAAGGAACAAAAGTATTCTCAAGAGACATTTGTACCTCTCCCTTAGGCTGTCAGGAATATCGAGCTGGAGAAAGAAAGGGCTTCCTTGTGCAACTGGAAGAAGAACTTGGCACATCTCTGATAACTTCTCAGACCACTTTGCAGAAAAGAAGCCAGATACAATGGCAAGATCACCCTTGATAAGGACTGCTTAGCTGGACATACCTTCTGCTCTAGTTAACTCTAAACTCATGTTAGGACTGTGCAGGTGGACCTGAGGGAGTGTCACTGGACCTCTTTATTGGTCCCTCTTCCCAGTGTGGCCACACTGAATAAATCTGCTCTCTCTGCTTTTCACTATTATTTAGCTCTATAATTGGCCCACTGAGGATCACTGCATGAGCCTGGCGTGATAGAGCTACGGGGTCTGCGCTGCCCTGACTCCAGTGGCACTTCTTGCTTACAGTCTGTATAGTACAGCCACCAGGCTGCTCCCAGGGCGGTGTGTCTCAGGCACTCCTATTGAAAGCCCAGACTGCAGGAAGTGAAAAGACTCTTCTAAGTTGGCCTTCACTCTTTGCCTCCCTGACAGCTCTGCTCCCCGCTCCCCATCCTCCAAATTCCTGCTCTTCCACCTTTATGTGTACCTCCTCTCCCTCTGTTAGCATTGCTAATCACTCCTCATCTTTGGGACTGCTGGTCTACTTTTGTACACACCCCATGCCGACACTTGTCCCTCATGTCCTAGCTCTCTGCTGGCAAGTCTGTGGTCTCTAAACTCCCTGAGCACAAGGCTCTGCTCCCATCACAGCCTAGCACAGTGCCTGGCAGGGAGAGGCCTCCAGCTTCATAGATTTTGTTCGTTTGTTATGTGCTGCTGGGCCGAACCTAGGCCTTCAGTATGTCAGGCGAGCACTCTACCACTTAGACTAGCCCTTCAGCTCATGTTTTGGACTTAAACCAGAAAGTCTCTAGGTGGCCTTTCATATTTTCCTTCCCAATGAATGGTACTCCTGACTCCCCTGAAGGAGACTGTCATTAGGATAGCTGGTGTCTTCTCTTAAAGAACTGTGCCCACTAGAGGCACACGGGTGACGTACGTAGGACCGTGATGCACTCTGAAGAAGAAGTTGGTAGCCAAGCCTGCAGGGGAAAGAGGAGAAGCAGAAAAGATGTCTGGGATGTCCCCTACTCCACACCAAGCTATCCACTAGGCTTAAGCGAGAGCTCTACCTGAGCACTAGGTTCCAGAGGACTTTTATTTTCTCAGTCAGCAGGAGAGAGCAGCCTGTTTGACTGGGAGAAGCCATCCTCCCAGCCTGCTGGCTTCTTCAGGGGCCCCTTCTCATGGTGGCAGCTGGTGGCTGTGGTGGTGGCCACAGTGTTTCCATCCCAGCCCTCCCGAGCCCCTTTCTGTATTCATTTACTCCACATATAACATATTCCATTAAGTACAAAGAAGGGAACACATCAGACTTGTGACTCTGCACCTGGGAACATACCCCACATGCATTTTAAATCTGTGGATTCTCCTTAAGGGAATTCCAGTTGAAAAAGAACTTGGGTCAGCAGCCTTGGGCCTGTGTGGCTAACAAGCTCCTATTTTCTCTGTTGTTGGGCTGGCCTGAAGGGCCTCTTTGTTTGGGGTAGGGGTGGATGTGATGCCCTAATGAGGCCCTGTGGAATCCTGGCTCACACACAGCAGCCTGCGGGATGGAACTCTCCAGGCAGGAAAGCAAGTTGGTGAGTTTGTGGGTTTGTCAGGCTTTAAAGAACATGGAGCAGTGTTAAAAGGGTGAAAACTAACTGGAGTATTGTATTCTGGGTTGGATTCAGCACAGAAAGGATGCAGAGCAAAGGTTGAAGAAATCTGAGCAGTGTCTGGAGTTTTAGCTAATAGTACTACACTGTGTTCACTTGGAAGTTTTGACAGATGCACGAGGGTTATATAACATGCTACCGTGGGAGGAAACTAACATGGGAATGCGGGACTCGTGGTGCAACTTTTCAATAAACGCAAACTACTTTAAAATAGAAAGGTTATTGAGAAAGAGAAGGACAGGGGCAGTACAGCACGTCCTCTGCACTTCTTATACAGCCCGAGCCCTCACTTGCAGAATTAGGAAGGCTGCTGCAGTCTGCTTCTTTGCCCCTGCTGTTCTTTGTTGGGGACAGGTTAGGTTTCAAGACCAGGTCCACCAGGAGGATGTGGGTCCTGTGGTTACCGGAAGCTCCTACCTCCTGCTGTGCCTCATGGGACTGGTGACTTCCTAGGTCTCATTTTCTTATTTGTTAGAAGTTACAAACCTGACTGGAAAGGAAAGGGAGACTGAAACACCTAATGTATGTGGAAAAGCCGATGAGAGAGCTGAGGAGGAACCCAGTGGTCACGTGGTTGCTCAGCACAGGCCCGTGCACCAGGTTCCATCCCTGTGGCCCAGACTGAAGTGTGCTTGGTAAGCAGCAGTTTTTCATCATCATGTTTTTCTGTTGAAGGATTAATGTGCATTCCTTGAAGATTTAGATCAGTAGCTTTGAGGTCAGGAGGCTACCTGGGGCGGGGGAGGGGGGTCTAACTGTGGGGACTAGCACTAACAACACTGTACCTCCTCTCCCTCCTGCCCACCTCCAAGGGCCATGAAGTGGCTTTTTTACCAGCTGGTTCTAAATCCTTTAGGGGTTTAAATATATAGATTCACTTTAAAAATCGTGCTGTTGTTGCTCCTTCACCCTAAAGATGAAACGAGCCAAATTTTGAGGCTTCTTCCTGCTAAGGGAGCTCTTTCTATGTCTTCCATAATGAGCCCTTCCTGCTCAGAAACCCAGAACTAAGAAAAGGCTAAGGACATTTGGGAGCTGCTAGGCGCTTGAAGCTGGTGAGCTGTTCACCTGTAGGTGGCAGTGGTGACACATGAGTGCTGAAGGAGGTTTGGAGGGACTGATGCTGCAGGGAGAACCTTCAGAAAAGGAGCAGGAAGAACAGAAGGATCAGCCTGTGGTACGGCTGTGGAGGAGGGGTTCTTTGGGGTGGGGGTGGGGGTCTGACAGGTGTTTTCTCTATAGTATTTGGTTTCCCTTCAGGCAACCCTGTGAAAGAAATCTGTTGTTACTGTATTTTGTAGATGGGGGAAAGGTCTTGTGACTACCCTGGGGTATCCCAGTCACGGGAAGGACCAAGACTGCAGAGTCTGAGTTCACTGCTATCCAAGGCTGCCACTGTGATGCATAAATGAAGTGCATTTATTCTGCCCTGAACTACCTAGTGCCTGCTACCCAGGGGGCAGCCACCCAGGCCCCGCCACCTGGGGCCTCTGCAGAAATTGCAGTCAACACTTTACATTCAAGGGCCCTGGTAGTACAAGATCAGCCTCTTTCTTATGCAGGAGATGGGGTGGGTTGGGAATTGTGAGACAGGCTCTCTATGTAGCCTAAGCTGATCTTGAACTTGTGATCCTCTAGCCTCAGCCTCCCAATGCGGGGATTATAGGTATGTGCCACCATGTCCCGCAAGGTCAGCCACTTAAAGACACAAAGATACCCTCCTTCCATTCAACTTCAAGTGTAGGTAGGGTGGAGAATGTTCTGATGAGCCAGTAAGAAAGGTAGAACTTCTCAGAACACAGCATTGTCTGGAAAGCTCCATGGCTGTCCTCGAGGTGCTGTGGCCCATCAGAAGGCCCGAGTGAGGTGGGGGTTCTATAGTGGCTAGGCTGGAGCAAAGAGCCTAGGTCAAAGGTGAGCCTGGATCCCCATGTCACTGCTGCTTTCACCTCCAGCAGACACTCTGCTTCTCTGTGGACCAGAGCTCAGCTGAATCTCATTGTGGGCTCTCATGGTGTGGTTGTGTTTTATGAAGTCTAGACCAAAGATGATCATTCTCACAACTTCTATTCAAGAATTGGAAATGCTAGCTAGGATAGTTAAGGAACAAAAAGAAACATATGACATCTAGATGGGAAATAAATAAATCAACACATGAAAGATGCTATCTGCTCTTCTCAAAGGGTTTCTGTGATCGAGACATCAATGAGTTTCTGAGGGGACATCAAAGTGGTCCATAGCACCCATGGAAGATGAGACCTTTCCCGTCATCTCTGTCAGAGAGCCCAAGGATGGCAGGGACAGTAAGATTACTGTGGAGGTTGACAGTTGGAGGAAGATGAATTGTGAAGACACAGCCTGGCCTTCTAGTTTCTTTTCTTGGGAGAGAGCAGACTTTTCCCAGCAGTGGAAGATCCTTACAGTAGACGAGTCTACAAGCAGACTTTTACCACTCGGTGCTGATTTGTCTTTGAAAAGACCTCAGCAGTGAACTTTAGAGCTCAAGGAAATACTGAAATTCTTTTGAATTGTTGAAGCTAGTAAATTGGATTTTATTCTGTCACATATTTGTAAATTTTATTTTTATTATGTTTGTTCATTTGTGTGTAGGAGGCAGAGGATAGCTTGTAGGAGTCTGTTCTAGCCTACCATGTGGGTCCCAGCGACCAAATTTAGATCTTCAAGCTTGGTAGCAAGCACCTTTACCCAACGAGCCATATCACCAGCCCTCTGTCACATATACTGAAGAAAAGTACACTGCCAAGCATTTTCCGTCCCTCTGACAGCTGCTTCAATATTCTTGGGGGCCATTTTTATATAAATAGAGGTTTTGAAATGTGATTTATTTGAATATTAACTTTTTTCCAATAAAGAATAAAATAATCATGAGTGTGTGTGTGTGTGTGTGTGTGTGTGTGTGTGTGTGTGAACATGGGAATGTATATGCCACACGGTGCATGTAAAGGTCAGAGGACCATTTTCAGGAGTTGGTTTTCTTCTTCCAAGAGTCTCTCTTGTTTCTGTCACGCTGAATACTCAAGAACTGCTGGCCTGTAAGCCTCTGAGTTTCTAGCCACTCCCCTGTGTCTGCCTCCCATCCTGCTGTAGGAATGCTAACCCCAAAATGAGACTTTGCAGGGTTGTGGCGGTTTGTATGCTGTGAACTACAAAATACTGCCATAAGAAGCCAGGTATGGTTATGTGCAAAATACTCAAGAGGCTATGAGAGATTGCTTGGCCTGAAATGAAGGTTGTGTGCGTGGTAAGCAGTAATTTTCATTCTCTCCTGGTTTTCTATTTAAAGGGATGAGTGTGCATTCCGTGAAGATTTGAGATCATAGCTTTGAGGGCAAGAGGCTGCTGTGGAGACTGACATTAGCACTGTACCACCCCTCCACCTCCTGTCCAAGGGCCAAGTACAGCTCTTTTTACTAGCTGGTTCTAAACTCTCTGAGCACTGGTTCTCAACCTTCCAAATGCTGCAACCCTTTAATACAGTTCCTCATGTTGTGGTGACCCCCCCACACACACACACCATAAAATTATTTTCGTTGCTACTTCATAATTATAATTTTGGTACTGTTATGAATTGTAATGTAAATATCTGATATGCAGGATATCTGATATGTGACTCCTGTATAAGGATCATCTGACTCCCCCAAAAAAGGGTTGAGACCCAAAGGTTGAGAACCACTGCTCTGGAGGTTTAACTATTTAGAATTATTTTTTAAAAAAATGTGCTGTTGTTGCTCCTTCACCCTAAGGAGGAACAAAGCCAAGTTTAGGGACTTCTTCCTGCTAAGGGAGCTCTTTGTGGAATTGCCTGGATATGCCAGGGCAGCATATCAAGACTGTCTCAGAACGTCCAGACAAATAAACCATACACATACATAGACACATAGTGTTGAAAGAAATTAAAGACAAAAATAAATGGACAATTTTTATTAAGTGGAGGGGAAGACAGTATAAAGATATTAATGAGTCTGGTGGTAGTGGTGGTGCACACCTTTAATCCCAACACTCGGGAGGCAGAGGTAGGCAGTCTCTGAGTTCAAGGCCAGCTTGGTCTACAGAGAGAGAGAATTCCAGGACAGCCAGAGCCTCATAGTGAGACCCTGTCTTGAAAAAACAAAAAACAAAAAATAAAAACCAAACCAAACCAAAACCCAAACAACTCCACCCAAAAGAGAGTATAAATTGTAAGCCTTAGAAGAAAGCAGGAGAAAAATCATATTCATTTAACAAGTATTTCTTGGATCTGACACCAAAAATACAAGCAACAAGAGAAAAAAAATAAATGTGACTTCATCAAAATGAAAAGTTTTGGTTGAGTGTGGTGGTGTACAATTATAATCCTAGCACTCAGAGGTAGGAGAAAGGGGATCCCAAGTTCTAGGCCAGCCTATGCTATACAATGAGATCCTATCTCAAAAAACAAAAACAAAACTTTTTATGTGTTAAAGAATATTTTCAAGAGAATGAAAAGTCAACCTACAAAAATTAGAGGCGCCGGGCGTTAGTGGCGCACGCCTTTAATCCCAGCACTCGGGAGGCAGAGCCAGGCGGATCTCTGTGAGTTCGAGGCCAGCCTGGGCTACCAAGTGAGCTCCAGGAAAAGCGAAAAGAAAAAAAAAGAAACCCAAAAAAAAAAAAAAAAAAAAAAAAAAAAAAAAATTAGAGGCAATATTTGCAAGTAATATATCTGTTAATGAATTAATATTTAGAATATGTAAAGAAACTTCAAAACTTAACCACAGGAAAAAACCAAACTACCCAATTAAAAGAAATGGGCAAAGAACTTTAATGGATGTCTCTCCAAAGATGCACAAATGGCTGGTAACTATGTGTTTACATGAACAGATGTTCAACATCACAAATTGCCTAAACTCAGGATTCTACTTCACATTTGCTAGGATTACATGATTGATCTCAGTTCTGCTTCAAAGGCTTGGATATTTACTCAGTGTTGTCCCATCTGGTAACAAAACCCAAGTTTGGATGTGGTGTTGTTCATCTTAGACAAATTCTGAAACTGCCCCATCATCCCTCAGTTCATGAGAGAGGGCCCATCACCTTTTAAACAAAAGTTTCCTTGAATCCATATCTACTGTGCTAGTTTCTTGGTCAGTTTAATACAAACCAGAATCATCTGAGGAGAGGGAACTCATAGGATCAGGCATTTTCTTGATTAATGGTTGATGAGGGAGGGCCCAGTTCACTGTGGGTAAGCACTACACCTGGGCAGGTGGGCCTGGGTCTAAGAAAACAGGCTGAGCAAGCCATGAGGAGCAAACCAGTAATCAGTGTTCTTCCATGGCTTCTGCTTCAGTTCCTGCCTCTAGGTTCCTGCCCTGAATTCCTGTTCTGACTTCCCTCAGTGATGGAGTGTGGCCTGAAAGATATAAACTGAAATAAACCTTTTCCTCCCCAAGTTGGTTTTGGTCACTGTGTTTTGTCACAGCAATAGAAATCAAACTAAGACATGTACTGGTACTCAAATGATAGATAAATGGCCCCTGTATTAGATAGGAACTGGCCTTGTTTTTTATATAGTATTAGAACTCACGCATCCAAATCAAAGCTGTACTTACCAGCAGTGAAAGCACATTTGCAAGGATATATAGCTGGTTCCTAAAACTTTTGCACAGATGTATTCACTGGACTAAGAAGAGTAATTGTTTTAGTTATCACTTATTTTTTCCAGAAAGAGTATCTCTGCTAGGCAGTAGTGGCGCATGCCCTTAATCCCAGCATTCAGGAGGCAGAAGCAGGTGGATCACTGTGAGTTCAAGGCCAGCCTGGTCTACAGAGTGAGTTCCAGGATAGCCAGGGCAACACAGAGAAACCCTGTCTTGAAAAACAAAACAAAACAAAACAAAAGAATATCTCCATCTTTTCACCTTCTTTTTCATCATTCATGGTTCGAATAGACCCTTCACCACCAGACAAAGTTCAGCGACTCACAGGTGGTGAGATTCCGCCCTTCAGATGAGTATAGAACCACATAGGAACTTGAGGCACTCTTAACCAGGGTCCACAGAAGGTACAAATGTGATAGGCACAGAAGCAGGCAGTGCTGGATCCTTGGATGAAAAAGTACTTTAGCATCACTAAGATTAAGAGCCGGATGGGACCGTATGGTGCCCTGCCTGTCAAGGAAATCAGAGTCTTGTAGGAAGGCAGCTGGTAAAGACAGGTAGACGGGCACCAGAAGGAATGGTACAAGGCCCCCTATCATTTTGAGCTAGAAGACAGTGAAGGCAGAGGCTCTGGAGAGGTAGAGGCCTCAGTCCCACAGGATACTGCAGCCCAGGCCTCCTCAGAGGCAGAATAATGTCAGTTCACAAAGCCTCACCATGAAATGATCTGAGTGTGTAGTCCCTGCTTTTCCTGAGGTGTCTCAGTACCTCACTCTGGGGTCACACACAGAAGAAGCACATCTGTGGCTTTACCCTAGCAGCTGCCTCAGCAGGAGGCTCATCTTGAAGCAAGGGACCTGACTGTGAGACTGTACTTTTGACCTTTCCAAGCCAGCCTGGTGAGAGAGAGAGGCTCCCTGGGCGAGGACACTTCAGCACATCACAGAACTTGGGTTATACACACCAAGCTTGCCCTTTGGTAAAGCCACAAGGGACACAGATTGGGAGGCTTTATAGAGGAAATACTAAATCAATGAAGCATCATTTCTAAGTTTGGTTTAGCAGCAGAATCCATTAACCTTATATTCACCCTCTCCCTTCCTCTGATAGTACCAATAAGGGGTTCAAAGGCATGGCAACTTAGTCTCAGGGTCAGCACGTTTATTTCAGTTACTGGGATTTTGAGTTTTTCAACGAAATGATACTCTGATTAGAAGGAACAACCCCAAAAGAATCCTCCTTTATTCTTGCTTCTCCAGAAAGCCACGCCTGCTGAAGCCACGAGGGAATCGAGGCTGACAAAGCACCTCAGTCAATTCTTATTTTTCTTTTCATAAAAGAATTTCCATCAAATGGGAACAAAGTTGTGTCTGACTGATTCCAGGATCGAGGCCACTCAGTGTGGCCTCCCTTATTTAGTCTGGTCTCCAAGCCAGACAAGAGCAAAGTTCATTTCTTTTGACACATAAATTGTCAAATCCTAAAATAAAACCTGACACTATGGTAAAAACCCAGTCCTCCAGGGAGCACTGGGCAAATCCTTCTTGCTAGCCATGAGCTGGGATGGATAAAAACTAGTACAACAGTGATCAGCAAAATGGTGAACTTCCCAGTGCCACGCTAATGGCCAGGAGCTGGAATGAACAGGATAAGGCAGTCGTGCTCATTCCACCATATCATCCTAACGTTGTTGCCATAGCATTTGTTTCATTCAGAAAAGACTACCTGGACCTGGGCCAGGATTTCCTCAAGCCCTGACCCTGACAGCAGTGTTCATACTCTCTGGAGCATGGTTCACTTCCCTACCCACCGCTGCCATCATCCAGTCTTAAGGCAGCCCTGCTAGGCGCTCACAGTGGGTTGGCTTCTTGGCTGCCATATCTACACTTGGATGCTATATATACAGACTTCAGAGGCGCCGGCACTAGAAGGCGGAAGAGTACTGGTTTAGCATTTTGCATTCAGCGACATTCTTTTGGTGAGTCTGGGGAAGAAAACAGCCAAATTATCTCCCCAGTCAGCAAGTGTGGGCAGTAGCCCAGAGTTATCAGAACAAAGAAATAGCATTCAGGGCACTCCAGGCCAACTTGGAGAAAGAAGAAAATGGAGTTTCGGTGGGTAGGAAGCACATTGGGTAACAGGTAGCAGTAATGTGCGGTGAACTTCCTGGATTATTGTGGCTACCAGTGGGGTAGGAGTAGCCTCTATGAAGCAGGTGTTCCACACGGCCGTTGTTGCCTCCTGCTTCAGCTTTCTGACATTCTTTGTGAATGTTAACTGCAGAAGTTCCATTTCCATTGAAGAGACAAACTTTTAACTTCTTAGTCCTGCTTTATGGGTTCTTTTCTGCAGCGTCTGTCTGTACCCTTCCCTTAAAAGGAAGGCAACAGCTAAGTGTGGTGGCACATGCATTGAGTCCTAGCACTCGGGAGGGGGAAGTAGGTGGATTTCTGAGTTGGAGGCCAGCCTGATCTACAAAGTGAGGTCAGGACAGCCAAGGCTATAGAGAAACCCTGTCTTGAAAAACAAACAAAAACAAAGCCAAAAGGCAGACAGCAGAGCCAGAAGAAGGTTCAGAAAGTGCCCTCTGACCAGGCTACAGACTCCAACGCAGTCCTTTCTACAACTTGAAGGCAAAGTAAAGCCACATGGTCTAAATGCCATTTCTCAAGATTGGCAAGGGCCTGAGTTGTCTCACACACCATTTTGGAAGCTAAGAAGTAAATGATCAAGACACCCACATTGACAGTCCAGCCTAGGTGCTAGCAGAGGATGGCTACACACTCTGGGTGGTGTGATACCTGTACCCTAGTGCCAAGGAGGAGGATGCATCCGGCCCTCACCACACAGTGACAGTCTCTGCATGCAGGGCTGTGAGAGTGCCCTCTCCTAGAGGAAAGTGCAGGGTCTGCCTCTCACTGCCCAGCTCCGGAGCACCAGCGGAGGCTGCAGTCTACAGCAGTGGTCCTCAGACTTGGTTACATGTCTGTTTCACCATGAGGCTTTCCAGAATGATGGCTGAGTACCTCCATTTGTAAGTTCAGAACCTCTGGGTATGTATGTTCTAGACACTCTCTGGAAAGGTATGCTGGGGACTGCCAGCTTAGAGAAGGGAATGTGACCCTAGGCCTTCATCAGACCTAAATGTGTCACATCGCTCCCCAGTGCTAGACTCTAGTGATGTGGTAGTGTTACAGTCTAGGCGTCTTGATCAGGTTCGTTTTCTAAAACCTCAGGTGCAGCAGGTAGCCGTAGAGACATCTCAAGCACTGCAAACAGAATCAGCATTTAAAGGACCCGGTTTATTGTGGGTGAGGAAACACACACAGGCAGCCAGCACACAGAGTGAAAGACGCCCTGCCAAGCAGAGGGGTTCTCGGAAAGTTGAAAATTCAGTCTCTTCTTGAGGACTGAGTTATTTTACTTTGTTTTGTTTTTGTTTTTTGAGACAGAGGTTCTCTGTGCAGCCCTGGCTGTCTTGGAACTCACTCTGTAGACCAAGTTGGCCTCGAACTCACAGAGATCAGCCTGCCTCTGCCTCCCGAGTGCTGAAATTAAAGGTGTGAGCCACCACCTCCAGAGGACTGTATCAGCAGGGGGCCTGATGGTGGGAGACAAAAGCTGCCAGGCTTTTGTCTTAAGTCAGAAGGTTAAGGTAGAAGCTGGCAATCTTGGAAGTTCACTACCTTTATTACCTAGCCATGGCCCCTATCCCTGTCTGTCTGCCTACCAGAGTCTGTCTAACTCCTGGTCCCTCATTAGAAAAAGGTGAAAGAGAGTATTCCTTGCCATCGTGGGG
>CABHPQ010125529.1:0-10162 GCA_902168405.1 Peromyscus aztecus | reverse complement strand
GTTCTCTGTGACTCTCTAATCAGCTAAGAAAAGGCTCAGGGCTTCCCAGGCATCACGACACCACTTCAGTGACTGGACAGACATTTGCAGAACAGCTCTGTGCCAAGGCATGGGGGAAATGACTGGGGACTCTATAGACAGACACACCAGGCCACCTTCCTCAGATAGGGGACTTTGACATATATATGTTGTTATTGAGAAAGTACATGTGGCGGTGGTCAGAGGACAACTCCGTGTAATCCACCCTCCTCCCACCTTTATTAGGGGGACTTCAGGGATCAAACTCAGATCATCAGGCTTGTTTGCAGATGCCCTATCCTCTGAGCCTTCCCCCAGCCCCAGAGAGAACATGGGACTTCCAGCAGTGGGGCCTGTTTGTAATAAGGGCCCAACACCACTGGGGACAAATAACAGGTCGAAGAGGAGACGTCTCTTGGCCAAGCCAGTTATCCTGGCGCTGCAGAAGTGGAGGCAAGAGGATCAGGAGTTCTTGGGATCCCCAGTTACACAGAGAATTTAGGTCAGCCTGACTCCATGAGACCCTGCCTCACATTTTGGGACTGGAAGAAGCTAGAGAGATGGCTCCACTGTTAAGAGCATTTACTACTCTTGCAGAAGACTGGAGTTTGGTTTCTAGCACCCACATGGGTGATCACAACCACCTGTAACTCTAGCTAAGATATCTTTTTCTGGCCTCCTTGGCCACCCTCAGACATGTGCACAAATGTACATGTATACATAAATAAAAATTAAATCTTACTTTTTTAACATTTGCCTTTGTTTTATTTTATGTGTATAGGTCTATGTGTCTGTATGTATACATGTGCACCATGTGTATGCCAGATACCTACAGAGGCCAAAAGAGAGCATGAGACAGTGGTGAGCTCCTGTGTGAGTGTGGGGGAAACAAACCCAGGTCCTCTGGAAAAGCAGCAATTACTCTTAACTGCTGACCCATCTCTCCATCCTGTTGTGGAATAATCCTCTTGCACACTGTAAAGATTTGTCACTCAAATTGGTTTCCTAAAATGCTGAGTGGCTGGTAGCCAAGCAGGAAGTATAGGCGGGACAACCAAACCAGGAAAATGATGGGAAGAAAAAGGGCAGAGTCAGGGGAGATTCCAGTGAGCTGTGGAGAAAGCAGAATGTGTAGAAAATGAGATATCATGCCATGAGCCATGTGGCAAAGCATAGATAAGAAATATGAGGCAGAGATTGCTGTGAGTTTGAGGCCAGCCTGGTCTACAGAGAGAGTTCCAGGACAGGCTCCAAAGCTACACAGAGAAACCCTGCCTCGGGGAAAAAAAAAGTTGAAGTTAAAAAAAAAAAAAAAGAAAGAAAGAAATATGAGACAGGTGGTGGTAGTGCATATCCCAGCACTCAGGAGGCAGAGGCAGGTGATCTCTGTGAGTTCAAGGCCAGCCTGGGCTACAGAGTGAGTTCCAGGACAGCTAAGGCTACACAGAGAAACCCTGTCTTGGGGGAAAAAAAAAGACATAAGGGTTAATTTAAATATAATAAGAGTTAGCTAGTAACAAGCCTGAGCTATTAGCTGATCATTTATAATTTATATTAAGTCTCCAAGTCAGTTATTTGGGAAGCACTTGCCAGTTATTTGGGAGCAGGCAGTTGGGACCGGAAAACTCTACCTACACCATCCCCTTAAAATTTTGTTTTGAGGGCTGGAGAGATGGCTCAGAGGTTAAGAGCACTGGCTGCTCTTCCAGAGGTTCTGAGTTCAATTCCCAGCAACCACATGGTGGCTCACAACCATCTGTCATGAGATCTGGTGCCCTCTTCTGGCCTGTGGGGATACATGATATATATATAATAAATAAATAAATCTTTAAAAAAAAAATTTTGTTTTGAATGTTAATAAAACAAAACAGCCGGGCGGTGGTGGTGCACGCCTTTAATCCCAGCACTCAGGAGGCAGAGGCAGGCGGATTTCTGTGAGTTCAAGGCCAGCCTGGGCTACCAAGTGAGTTCCAAGAAAGGCGCAAAGCTACACAGAGAAACCCTGTCTTGAAAAACCAAAAAAAAAAAAAAAAAAACCAAAACAAAAACAAAGTCCAGATGGGCTGGGGAGATCAAAGGTCCTGGAGTTCTGGTTCCCAGAATAGTAAAAGCCAGGTGGGTGTGGTGGCCTGCTGCAATCCCAGCATTCAGGAGGTAGAGCCAGGAGATCCCTTGAAGCAAGTGGGCCAGCTAGGCTGGCAAAATCAATGAGCTTCCTGTTCAGCAAGATACCCTGCCTAGATTTATAGGGTAGACAGATTGATTGAGGGAGACACATGACATCAACCTCTGGCCTCCACACATGGATGCATACATCTGCACACTTGTGTACACACACACAGGAACACTTACCAGTGTGTGTGTGTAATAGAGATGTCTCAGAGGGTGAAGGTATTTGACACCAAGCCTGATGACCTGAGTTTGATCCCCAGGATCAATGTGGAAGGAGAGAACAGATGCTTGCAAATTGTCCTCTGGTCTCCACATGTGTACCTGCACTATGGCAAACAAACACACATACACAAAAAATAAAATATAATAATAAGTTAGGTGTGGGTCTTTCTATATAGACCTTGCTGTCCTGGAGCTCACAATGAGTTCCAGGTCAGCCTGGTCTACATATTGGGCTCAGGACAGCCAAGGCTGCATAGTAAGACTGTTCCTTAAAAAAAGGAATAAAGTAATAAAAATAAAAGAACAAGAAGACAGCAAGAGCCGGGTGGTGGTGGTACATGCCTTTAATCCCAGCACTCAAGAGGCAGAGCCAGGAGGATCTCTGTGAGTTTGAGGCCAGCCTGGTCTACAGAGCAAGATCCAGGACAGGCACCAAAACTACACAGAGAAACCTTGTCTCAAGCCTATTGAGTGCTGGGATTAAAAGCAAGTACACTCAAAAAAAAGACAGCAAGTGTACTTTAAAAAATGAATAAACGGGGCTGGAGAGATGGCTCAGCAGTTAAGAGCACTGGCTGCTCTTCCAGAGGACCTGGGTTCTATGCCCAGTAACCACATGGCAGCTCACAACTGTCTGTAACTACAGTAGTCCAGGAGATCTGACACTCTCACACCAATGTACATAAAATAAAATTCAATAAATTATTTAAAAAAAATAAAACAAGCCGGGCAGTGGTGGCGCATGCCTTTAATCCCAGCACTCGGGAGGCAGAGGCAGGCGAATCTCTGTGAGTTCGAGGCCAGCCTGGGCTACAGAGCGAGTTCCAGGACAGCCTCCAAAACTACACAGAGAAACCCTGTCTCGAAAAACCAAAAAAAAAAAGAGCAAAATGTGAACACAGAAAGAAAGAAAAAGAGAAGAAAGAAACTAAGCTTCAGGTCTCCAGACTGCCTGGCTGGCTGGCTGCTCAGAGAGGACACCAAGTGGATAGGCTGCCAGCCCTGCTGCTGGTGTTTGTGGAGGATGAAGGCTCCCCTGTCACCTTGTATTATTAACATCTAGAGGAACATCCTTAGAGGGTAGAGGGCTGAAGGGAAATGAAAGAATGTCTGCAACCTCTATCCAGAAACCTCTCTGTGCTCTGTTCTGGAACCATACCTTGGGAGTGGTGGTGGCATATCCAGACCACACAGGTGACGGGTAGGTGGGTCTGAAGGGGACATGGCTGAGTTAGTCCCAACTCCTGGGACAATGTGTAATACCCCAGCATGGATCCAGACACCTACAGGGATTTCTCCACTAGGAGAAAATGCAAATGATGCCTCAGTGTTGGGCCCCAACCCAAGTACCCCAGTCACTCTGTTCACTGTTTCCCTAGCCTTCCCCAGGAAAACAGACTTCATCTCTCCAGGAAGCTCCACCTGCCTCCAGAACCTTCCTCTCCAGAACATTCTCTGGCACAGACAGAAGGAAGTCCCTATTGGGCCACACCCAGCCCACTCATTCACAGGACCAAGGAATCTCTCACCAAGGAACCCTTCTTAGACTCCAAACCCAGATGACAAAGTATACTTTCCCAGAGCCCAACCCAGGTCATATCACCAGGTAAGCCTGAGTGGCTTTTGCATACAGACTGACCCAGAGACAGCACCAATATGATCCTTTGAGGTGGTTTATGACCCACCCATTTCATCTTCATTCAATCCTTCAAGGTCTTTTTTTTTTTTTTTTTTCCAGAGCTGAGGACTGAACCCAGGGCCTTGTGCTTGCTAGGCAAGTGCTCTACCACTGAGCTAAATCCCCAACCCCAAGGTCTTGCCTTAATACAGCTAATAGGAATCTCAAGTGCTGGGTATACCTCCATCCCTAAACTCCTGGGCCCAAACCTTATTGTGCCAGCCCCCTAAGAAGCTGGGGAAATGATGTGCTGTGGGTTTGTTTGTTGCTTGAGACAGGGGGTGGGATTAAAGGCGAGTGTCACGACTCCTGGCTATTTTGTTTTTTCAGTGACATCTTTGATCCATGTACACCGGCACTCAGAACACTGAGGCAGGAGGATCTCAAGCTCCAGGCCATCCTGGATTACATAGGAAGACCTTGTTTAAGGAGGTAGGGGTACCCTAACATTTGGGAAGCAGAGACTGGCAGGAAGATAGCCGTAAATAGAGGCTGCCTTGGATTACAAAGCAAGACCTTGTTTCAAACAAACAAACAAGGACGTGACCAAGATGTCTGAGTGCTTTTAGCTCTGTTGGTGGGGTGCTTACTTAGTATCCACAAAGCCTTGCACCACGTAAACTGGAAACTGGATATGGTAGCGGGCTCAGCATTTGGGAAGTGGAGGCAGGAGAATCAAGAGTTCAAGGTCAGAGGTTGCACATGCCTTTATTTGGGAGCAGAGTCAGGTGGATCTTGGAGTTCGAACCCAACATGGTCTACAAAGTGAGTTCCAGGACGGTCAGGGCTACACAGAGAAACCCTGTCTCAAAAAACAAACAAACAAAAAAGAGTTCAAAGTCACCCTGAGCTTTGTAGTAAGTAAGGCCTGGACTGGAGGAGAGCCTGAACCTGCTGCACCTATGAAGAGCAGGAGAGTTCAAGGTCATCATCCTCAGCTACAAACTGAGTCTGTCCTTTGGCAATCATCCACAAGAAACTTTCCTAGGAGACGCTTCGGGTCTCCTACGGTGTCTTGGACAATATGTGGAAGTCCTCAGGACTGAGTGCTCTCAGGTCTTGTTCAGTGGGTCACACATGTCCCTTTAGTGAGGGACATTTCTAAATACAAGACCTGCTGCCGCTCAGCATCTGTTTCCAGGCCAGGCATCTGCTGGGAGCAGCCCTTAGTTTCAGCCAGAGCCGGGCCTGTCCTTCCAGCCTTGCAGCCTGGCCACACCCTTCGCTGACCGAGGCTTTTGCTTGCTCATGCTTTCTTTCTTTCACACACATACACTCTCTAGAGCTCAACTTGTTTCTGGGGGCTGGAGAGATGGTTCAGCAGTTAAGAGCAGTGGCTGCTCTTCCAGAGGACTAGGGATTCCCAGCACCCACATGGTGGCTCACAGCAGCCATGCAGGATTTCAGGTGACCATTCAGACACAGAGCAGATGCATGGAACAAGATGTTCCAGCAGGGAGCAGTGTCCCCCAGAAACCAGAAACCTGAAAAGCCCCCTGAGCAATGATCACCCTCTGGGCTGGGTTAGCTGTGAGAGTCAGAGGAAGGGGGGGTGAAGAGGCACCGACACCGCAGACGCAGGTGGGGTGCACACACTCACACTTAAGGAGGCAGAGGGACTGCCACTTCCAGTCCAAGACACAGGCCAAGAGGGGTCTGAGATGGGGACTTCTGCCTTGTGCTTTAGCTCTCGTGTGAACAGGTGTGGGGATGCCGTCTCCAGACCCACAGAAGCTCCCACAGCCACGAGTGAGCTCACTTCCCCCTCCTTTCAGTACAGCTCGGGTCTAAGAAGAATGCTTTCTCTTTCAGAAACTGGAAACGCTCTTCCTGGTGGTGGGGAAGTCACTGTGACTCATCGGTTAAAGCACTTGTAGATCAGCTGACACACAAAGCCCCTGGGTTCCACACATGGTGGCACACGCCTGCCTGTCATCCCAGCAGTTGGGAGGTGGAAGCAGGAAGGTCAGAAGTTCGTGGTCACCCTTGGCTACATAGAGAGTTTGAGTCCAGCCTAGGTTACATGAAACCCTGTCTCAACAAATAAAAAATCTTGGTGCTGGAGAGGGAACTGAGTTCAGACTCAGCACCATATTGAATGGCTATTCACACACTACCTGCATGCACATGCTCAGCCCCCATCTACATCATTAAAAATAAAATAAACACATAGCTTGGTCCTTTTGTGGGACTTCTAACAGTAGGAACATGGGCTGTTTCCGACTCTTTTACTGGCTTTTGGGACCCTACTCCTCATACTGGGTCACCTTGCCCAGTCTTAATACATGGGGAGGTGCTTAGTCTTACTGTAACTCGATATGCCATGTTTTGTTGATACTTACGGGGAGACCTGCCTTTTCCTAAACAGAAATGGAGGAGGAGTGCATTAGGGGGTAGGAACAGAGGGGGGATGGGAGGGAGGGACTAGGAGGAGAGGAGGGAGGGGAAACTTCGGTCAGGATGTAAAATAAATAAACAAATATATATTACAAATATATATATATATATACATATATATAGGTATACATACATACATACACATATATATTTGAGACAGAAATCCACCTCTGCCTCCCATATGCTGGGATCACCATGCCTGGTAAACAACAAAAATAAACCTTTAAAAAATAAAATAAACCAGGCATGGTGGGACACACCTTTTAAATCCAGCACTTGGGAGGCAGAGGCAGGCGGATCTCTGAATTTGAGGCCAGCTTGGTCTACAGAGTGAGTTCCAGAATAGCCAGTACTACGTAGAGGAACACTGTCTCAAACAAACAAACAAACAAAATATTTCAGGCAGCAGTTGGGTGTGGTGGCACATACCTTAAGATGCTAAGGCAGGAGGGTCAGGACAGCCTGGGCTGCGTATTAAGACTCTATCTACAAAATGCTTGGCTGAAGGGACTCCTGAGCCCGTCTGGCCTTGGTTCTGTATGTTCTAGCCAAGGAATGTAAATAAAGTCACAGTCTGCTCCACTCTGGCTTAGTAGGTGCCTACTTGACTTTCTCTAGGCACTCTAGTGCGTGGGGCAGTTGTACCTGATCTCTTTCCCTCTCGTAATAGTGAGGCCATTCCCAAGGAGAATCAGTACCAAGCCCAGCCCCTTGAAAGGATGCTGTTTTCTGTAGGTCAGCGATTCATACACACATGGTCACACAGGCTCACACACACTCACACAGGCTCACACACACTCACACAAGCTTGGCAAACACAAATGAACAATGATGGAGGCCTGGTTGGAGGTTAGAAGGCTGTGCAGGATGGTTGCTCTGTACAGGGCAGTTCTGTCACTTAGTGGCACTGTATAGCTTTAACCCAGTTCCCATCTTTTCTCTTCCCCCTCCTTCCTTATCTCTTTCTTTTCTTCCCTCCCTCTTCCTGTGTTCCCCTCACTTTTCGGGTAGCCTAGGCTGTCCTGGAACTCCATATGTAAGGAAAGATAACCCTTAAATTCCTAACCCTCATGTCTCTGCCTTCTAAGTGCTGAAGTGACAGTTGTGGGGTAGTGTACCTGGTTTTCCTTCCTTTCTTCCTTGTTTTTTTATTTAAAAAATGTGGGTGGGGGTGGCAATGGTGGCCCACACCTTTAATCCCAGCATTTGGGAGGCAGTGGCAGAAGGATCTCTGAATTTGAGGCCAACCTGGTCTACAGAACTAGTTCCCGGACAGCCAGAGGTACACAGAGAAACCTTGTCTCAAAAAACTATATATATATATGTGTGTGTGTGTGTGTGTGTGTGTGTGTATATGGGTATATATACTCATATATAATTGTTATTAATGTATATGTGTGTGTATCCATCTGTGCACGTGTGTCTTGTGGGTGTCCTTGGAGGCCAGAAGAGGGCGTTGGATCCCTCGGAGTGAGCTGCCCCACATGGTTGGTTGTCTCCGTCTCTTCAAGGGCAGCAAGAGCTCTAGAGTTTCCAAGCCATCTCTCCAGAGCCCACTTCCCTTTTCTCTTTTCTCCGTCTTCTCTTCCTTTATCAGCCAACCTATCCTCAAACTCACAGCGAACCTCTCGTTTTAGTATCTGAAGAGCTGGGATTACAGGCTTGAGGCACCACACCTGACTTTTGTGCTGTTTCTCAAAAGAGGGTCAGGATCCTTCCTGCCTCAGCCTCCTGTGTGCTGACACAGGCCTGTGCCCTCACGCCTGGCGTCTGTAACCTTCTTGCTGTCTGTCGTCAGCAGCGTTACTACTCTTCAGTGCTGGTGGAACCGCTTCCTCTGGGCGCGACTTCCTAGGAGACCAGCAGCAGGTCTTCGGTTGGCAGAGGCCCCGCCTTCCCGACGCCTGTGGGGCCGCCTGGGCCAGCTCCCACTTCCCTATATGGGTGTGAATGTCACTCAGCCTGTTCGTCAACTTGGTTTCCCAGACCCAGGAAGGGCCACGCCTTGGTGAGGAGATGCAATCGCAGCTGCCACCAGGGAAAGGGAAATCGAACTTCAGTAACCAACCATCAAGTGGCTCGTGCTTTAGTTTTAATTTAAAACAAACAAACACACCAGGTCTATCTATGTAGTCCATGGTGGTTTTGAACTCACTGAGATCCTGCCTCAGCCTCCCTAGTGTTGGGGAAGGACAGTTGTGTACTACCACACCAGTCTTGCCAGCTCATTTTGACAGAGGTATTTTGGGTGGTTTGGGTCCTGGGCAGGCTGCCACCTGCCCTTGGCTCTCAAGTTCAGGAATTTCATGAGGACATCTACCCAGACTCTCTCTTCAAAGAGAGTTCACTCCAGAGAAAGAAAAAGTTTAGGGAATTTTTTTTTTCTTAGTCCAGGCTGTCCTTGAAGATGAGGATGACTTTAGACATCTGATTCTCCTGTCTACTTCCTAAATTCTGGGATGACAGCTGTGCACCACCATGCCTAGTTTATGTGGTGTTGGGAATGGAACCCAGGACATTGCGCACGCTAGGCAAGCCCTCTACCAATGGAGCTGTATTTTCAGTCTAGGGCTCAAGACATTTTGGGTTATTTATTTTACCAGTAAAGGCGTAGTTTATTTTGTGTGTAGGCACATGTGTGTCACAGAGCATATGTGGAGGTTAGTGAACAACTTGTGGAAGTGGAATCTGTCCTTCCACTACATGGGTCTCAGGGCAGGGGATCAAATTGAGGTTGTCAAGCTTGGTAGCAAGCACCTGCACCTCCTGAGTCATGTGGCTGGTCTCAGGAGTGGTTTACTGAGAACACTGTAAGGGGGTGCAGTGAGCTGGCTGGACAGTAACTAGAGCACTGCTTATCAATTTTTAACACTTATTTTTATTTCATGTGTTTTGCCTGCATGTTTTTATGTGTACCACATTTGTTGCCTGGTGGATGCTGGGAACCAAACCTGGGTCTTCTGCAAGAATAACAACTGATCTAAACCACGGAGTGATCTCTCCTGCACCAATATTTTTGTTTTGTTATTCAAAACAGGGTTTCTCTGTGTAGCCCTGGCTGTCCTGGATCTCACTCTGTAGACCAGGCTAGCCTCAAACTCAGAGATCTGCCTGCCTCTGCCTCCCAATTGCTGGGATTAAAGGCGTGCGCCACCACTGCCCAGCTCCAGCACCAATTTTTGATTATTATGAGCTTGCTTTCCATGAGACCTCAGTGTTTTCTCACCTTTGAGCATGTGCTGAATTTGAGATTTAAAATTTATTATGTGTATGAATGCTTTGCCTGCACACCTAGCACACTTAGCACTTGTGAAACTGAGGCAAGAGGACTATTCTTAGGTCATCTTGGGCTACATAATAAGTTCTAAGCTAGCCTAGGCTACACAGTAAGAACCTGCCTCAGAAAAACAAGAAGAGTTATGTGCAAAAGTACCAAGGGATCACTTAAATAGGCTGATTCTTGTCCTTGCAAAGCTTCCCAATTAGTGACAGGAATTAAAGTAGCTTTTGTGCCCTACTGAGTGCCAGGCACAGAACAAGGCGCTTTGACTCACATCCTCAATGCAAGCCTTTGAGAAGGTTTCTGGTTTTGTTTGTTTGAAGCAGGGTCTTGCTCTGTAACCCAGGGTGGCCTAGAATTTGAGATGCTCCTGCCTCAGCCTCCCCAGTGCTAGG
>CABHPQ010125527.1:0-10783 GCA_902168405.1 Peromyscus aztecus | reverse complement strand
CTCTCTCTCTCTCTCTATATATATATATATATATATATATATATGATTTTATGTAACTGTATGGAATCTAGAAACCAAAAGTTAGAGAAAAACATATTTGTTTTTTGAGACTGGATTAATTCACTCACTATAATTATCTCCAGTTGAGTCTACTTTTGTGCAAATAATGTATCTCTATTTTTCTTCATGCTGATAAGTTAACCCCTTGTGTATTCATGTCACCTTTTGTTTAGCCACTCATCAACTATGGCACACACAGGTTGGTTCTGAACTTAGTTGTTGTCAACAGTACTGCAATAAACATTGATTAGCAAGTTTCTCTATCAGAGGTTAACCTGAACTCCTATGGGTTTTTGATATTTTTTTCATTAAAGCTTTATTAAAGATAAAATTATGCATCCTCTTAAATTCTGTGATACTATTAAAATCTAATTAAATAATAACTTTGAGGTATAAAGTCCAATATGTCACTTTTTATCATCAGATATTCAATTTGTAAGTTTGATACAATTTTTCCTTATACTTTGAGTTAAATACTCATATAATTTTAAGTGTTTTAATCTTTGAAATTTAATCAGAACTATTCAACATTTATGTATTTCTAAGACATTATATACCTTAATTGACCTAGTTAATTTTAAATATTTAAACCCACTTTGAATGGTTTTAACAGATATTACATACCTGGATATGCTTTGCTAAATTGAAGAGTCTTGCATTTTATGGGCTGCGCAACTTATCACATACAGTCAACATATCTTCTTCTGTGTAATCAGTTATTAATTTTGAACTAAATTTTAAAACAGCCTACAAAGTTCTGGGTTTCATTACAGCATTTTCTCACACATTTTCTTCTTACTCACCTTCTTCCCGACTGCATTCCTCCATCCTGGTGGCTTGGTTGCTTGTCCTCCCCTCTCATTACAGCCTTTCTTGTTTCAATACACAGAGAGAGAGAGAGGGAGAGAGAGAGAGAGAGAGAGAGAGAGAGAAGCAGACACGCACATTAAAACTCAAGTTCTACATATGAGGAAACAACATGGTATTTCTCTGAGTCTGGCTTGTTGTACTAAACATAACTATTTCCAGTAACATTGATTTTCCTGAAAATTCATGATTTTCATCTTCTTTATGGTTGAATAAAATTACATTGTGTAAAAACACTACATTTTCTTCATTCATTTGTTGATAGGTATCAAGGCTATCCTATTTCATGGATATTGTGAAGTGATAATTAATTATGGACTACTTCCCCTGTTATGTTGAAATTTAGCTCTTTGGGTATGTACCCAGCAGTTGTACGATCATGTCATATGGCAGTTCTATTTTTAGTTTTATAAGACACTGCCATGCTGGTTTCCACAGTGGTTGCACCAGTTTTCAGTGCCCCCATTTGTGAGCAGTAGATTTTTTTTCCCCAAATATCCTCATCAAAGGTTTCATTTGCTTTCTTGATATTAGCCATTCCAAGTAAGACAGAACCTCAGAGCAGTTTTGATTTGTATTTCCTTGAGGGTTAAGAATGTTGACTATTTTGGCAAATATTCATTGCCTGTGCATATTTTGTCCTTTAGGAACTGACTATTCAGTTCTTTAGCCCATTTATTTATTGGGAAGACTTTGGGTTTTACGGTGTTTAATTTTTTACAGTTCTTTCCAGATTCTGGCTCATAACCACTTTTTAATATTTAATTATTTTAAAGCTTTTCATCCATTCTTCAGACTGTCTCTGCACTGTAGTAATGGTTTCTTTTGCATTGCTTTTAAATTTAACAAGATTGTATTAGTCAGTTTTTGGCACTATTTTCTGTGCTGTTGAAGTCTTTTGCAGAAGTTCCTAGCTTGGGATGTATTTTGATCTGGATGTGTTTTATGTTTTCCTAAAGCAGGTTCAGTACCTTGAATCTTATTTCAAAGTCTTTATCCTAGTTAGAGTTTCTATTTTTTTGGAGAGATAACACAACCATGGCAACAATTATAAAGAAAAATTTAATTGGGGTGGCTCGCTTACAGTTCAGAAGTTGAGTCCATTATCATTATGGGATATGGCGGCATGTAGACAGGCATGGTGTTGGAGAAGTAACTGAGAGTCCTACATCTTGCAGGCAACAAGACGTGAACTGTCTCACTAGGCATTGCTTCAGCTTATGTGAAACCTCAAAGCCCCACTCTACAGGGACACACTTCCTCCAACAAGACCACACCTACTCAAACAAGACCACACCTCCTAATAGTGCCACTCTTTGGGAGCCATTTTCTTTCAGATCACCACAGTCTTTAATTCATTTTGGATATCTTTTTTTCAATGTAAGATGTATGGATGTAGTTCTATTCTCCCACAGGTGAACATACAGCTTGTTTTTGAAGTACCTGTCATTTATCCAATGCATATTTCAGGTCTTTTTTTCAAATTTAGTTGTCTGCATCCACTTTGTTCTCTGTTCTGTTTCAATGGTTTCTGCATCTGCTATTGGGCCAGTACTATCTACTAGCATGTCTTTTCACTGTTTTTCTCTAGCATAATTTGGACTTTGGTATTGAGGTGTCCCAAGGATTGTTCTTTCTGATTAGGATTGCTTTGCCTATCCAAAATATTTATTTTTTATATAAATTTTAGGATTTTTTAAAACTATTAATATGAAGAATGTTTGGAAGTTTAATGGAGATTAACGTTGAATCTGTAGACCACTTTTGGTAATGGAATTTTCAAAAATACTAGTTCTTCAAGTCTGTAAGTGTGGGAATCTTTTCCATTATCTTCTAATATCTTCTTCAGTTTTCTTTATCATTGTGTTAAAGACCTTAAATCTCTTTGGTTGGGTTTATTCTTAGGGTTGATTTTTGTTTCTCTGTTTGTATTTTTTTAAGAGACTGTGAATAGGATTTCACTCATATCTTGTTTCTGCTTGTTTGTTTTCCTTGGTGAGTTTGTTATTGGTGTATAGAAAACCTATTTATTTTCCTATGTTGACTTTGTTTTTTTTATTGAGGCTAAGAGTTTTCTGCTCAAGTGTTTAGGGCCTTTTAAGTATGAGATCATGTCAACTTAAAATAGGGAAACTTTGGATCCTTCCTTTCTTTTTTGACACCCCCTTTAACTTTCTCTCTTATTGCTCTAGCTAAGACTTTAAGAACTATATTTAATAAGAATGGAGAGATGGTATACCCTTGTCACATTTCAGATTTTCATGGAAAAAATGCTCTCCTTTCCCTATTTATATAATTTTGTTAAAGCCTTGCCATACATGCCCTTATTATGTTAAGATATATTCTTTTAAGCTTTTGTTTCTCTAGTGCATTCATAAAGAACGGATGCTGAACATTGTCAAATGTCTGTCTTGCATCTCTGAAGATTATCATGTGATTGCTGTCCTTATGTCAGTTCACATGCTGTCTTGCCTTTATTGAGTTGGATACTGGTTTGAACTAAGCTTACATCTCTGGGATGAATACAGAATGAGATGGATGCAAATTAGTCACAACATATGATTTTATCTAGGTGTCCTTAGATACAGTTTCTCAGTATTTTATTGAGAGGCATTTTCATCTATTTCCTAGGGAAATTCTTCCCTCATTTTCCTTTTTTCTTTCCTGTACTTCCTTTTTGTTTGTGTTTTGGTACCAGGGTAAGTCTAGTTTTGTAGGTAGTTTGAGCAGCATTCTTCCCTTTCTATTTTATGGAATAGTTTCAGCAGAATTGATGTTAGATCTTCTTTGAACTTTCCAAAGAACTCAGCAGTGGTTTTATCTGGTCCTAGGCTTTACTTTGCTGTGAAATTTTAAACAATGCTTCAGCTTATTGGTCTGTTTCCGCTGTCAACAACCTCTTTTAAAGATGTTGACGTACTTCCAAGAGACTGTAGTTTGAAGAGATGGTTCAAAACTTGCCATAAAATATTGCTGTTTGCCAGGGCTGGGACTGTGCCTCAGTGGTGGAATGCTTGTGTAGCCTGCTCAGTGCCCTGAATTTGATTCCCAGTGCAATAAAACAGATGAACAAGAATAAAACAGTTACTTGTTTGTACTATCCTCATGTCTCCTGTGCTCCTATGATAGCGCAGAGACTCTTTTATTTCCCCTCCTTGGATTTGAAGGAATTATTTGATTACATGCCATGGACCCCATTTATTGAAACAGCTGAAAAAGAGAGAGAAATATACCTAGAAAAAAAGCTGTCTGAATCAAAAACTGACCCCAAATGATTTCTAAACCTTTATTAGCAGTTTAAAAAAATGCAATACTGAAATATAAAGTCTGCTTCTTGGGCTTTGTTATGTGAACTTGTACCAAGTTCAAAAGCATTAACATATTGACCTGTGTACCACACTATGAAAGTTAAGTTTGGTGTTTCCTCCTGGGTGATGGTGAGATATTAAATTGGATTCTGTCGGTCTCTCTGCTCAACTTTTGTTTTCTGTAATTTTCACAGCAGGGCACAGGGCACTGTTATTCTCTGTCATTGAAACCACAGCAAGATTATGGGCAGTTTTCACTCATGTGCTTCTATCCAAACACCAAAGAAACAAAATGTCTTCCTTCTTCTTTTCATTTATTAACTTTTAAAACTTTCCAAGAGTAGCACAGTATACTGAGGATATTCCACTTTACCCTGTTCCCTGTGTCCTCCTTTTTCTCTCTCCTTTCCCCTTCCTAGACCATTTTCTTCCCCCAACTAACTATACTTCTCTTTTAATTTAACTTAGCACATGCCATTTTGTGTGGCTGTATAAGATCTAGGAACCATGAGAAAATTTTGTTTCTGGAACTCTTTTAACTCCCTTCATATGAGTATCTCCATTTGTATCTGTTTTTCCTCAAACAATGTCATCTCAGTATTCATGACTAAAAAAAATAATTTCATTGTGCATACAAACCACTGTTTCTTTATCCATTTATTGGTTGATGGACCCCCTACCTCAGTTGATTCCATGACATAGCTATTGTGAACAGAGCTGCAATAAATACACATCAGTGTGAGACGTTGACTTGAAGTCTTTTGGGTACAACCTGGGAGTGGTATTAAACAGGTCATATGGTAGATCTTTTCACTGTTTTTTGAGAAATGTCCACATCGATCTGCATAGTTGCTGGAATACTTTACGTTCTCAACAGCAGTATAGAGGGTTCCTTTCTATCCACATCTCTGCCAGCATTTGTTATCATTTGTTTACTTTTAGATTATATTTTAAGTGACTTTTTAGACTATTGCAACATTTGCCCAAATAAATATAACATAGTTTGTTCATATTAACTCATAAACTACTATTGTCTCCTCTTTCTGTCACCTTTCCCTAACCATGTCAAAGCTTTCCCTTGCCTCTGTTTTAAAATCACCAGTGACGTTCTGTTCAGACCATAGAGGGTCACATCACATCTCACAAACTCTTGTCATTCATGTGAAAGGAGGACCAAGTAAGTCAGGGTAAATATGGGTGGTCAGAAGGACAGCATTATGTGATGATCTTATCCTTAGGGCACAAAGGAGGGAACTAAACACTTGGAAAGTCAGAAAAACACACGGTATTGTGCATATTCATTTATTGCATAATCACAAATGAGATGCATACAGATGATATAAAATACAAGTAAGGCCAGACCTTGTGAGCGTTATACAGCCTGCAATGCAGACTGGAAAAATAGGTCAGCTGTTAAGAACACCAACTGCTTTTGCTGAAGACTCTCACTGCATTCCCTGAACCCAAATGCAGTGGCTCACCACGACTAACTCTCTCTTCTGACTGCTATGGGCACCATCCTACACATGGACATACCTACATATGCGTAAAATTTAAAACGTGGAAAAAAAAATCTCCACTGCATTATATCCCATGAAACTCATCTAACAGTTAAAGGCACCTGAAACAATGGGTGCATTTTCAACCACCAGAGGGCAGTCAAGTATAACTTGCCTATCAAATGCTGTCTTTATTAATAAATTCCTAAAAATAAATGTAACAGGAAGCATTTTTAAAGTGGCCTTCTGTGAGCCAGAAGGTGAAATGTAAGAGAGTTTAAGAATAAATCTGTTTACATCAGGAAAAGACCACGGTATCTCCTTACTTCAGTTTTTTTTTTGTTTGTTTTAAATCCATTCATTCACCTGTTGAAAAGGGTATGTTATGAGATACCTACAGTTTTGCTTTTAAAACGAAAAAAAAAAAGAAGCATTACTGATATATAAATTACATACTATGCAGTTCAGTAACCTCAAGGGTGCAGTTTGGTGGAGTTTGATAGATGCAGAGTTACGCAACCTTCACTCTTCTCTAACTTTAGAACATTCTCCTCCAGCTCTCTTTGCAGTCACTCCCTATTGCTTTGCTAGCACTCAGGCTCCTGTCCTGAGCAACCGTTGACTTCCTCCTTCCAGAGGTTTTCTAATTCTAGACAGTTGTCTCATTTTTAGCCGTAGCACCTCAAGCATCCACTGTGTGTTAAAATGCTTAGTTTTGGGGGTCTATTGTGTGTGAGAATGCTCAGCATCGGGGATCCATTGTGTGATAGAATGCTCAGTGTAGGGAATCCATTGTGTGTGAGAATTCTCAGTGTCCATTGTATGATAGAATGCTCAGCATTGGGGGTCCACTGTGTGATAGAATGCTCAGGTAGGGTATTTTCTTTCCCACAGGTGTGATTAGTGTGTAAATGTTATCACTTACTCCCTCTTTTTTTTTTTTTCCTGTTTTCTCATTCTGTGCAACTGGAAGACAAAGGATGTTCAGGTACTTTGCCAAAGTAATAGACCTTCCTGGAGGCACAGTATGGGTTCCTTTGAATTCCACAGAGAGGACCACAGTGGTGGATTCTCCTTTCTCATCAGTTATGTGATCTTGGAGATATAGTCAAATTCAAACACAGACTTCAAACAATAGCACTAAAAATGCTCTATTCTGGATTCAGAGTCCAGAGTGCTAACCATTATTTTGAAAACATAAGCTTGGCAGTGTACATTCTATGTGTGTATGTACTATGAATTACTATATTTTAGTATAAAATCACATTTTAAAATCCCATTTCAGAAAGCTTTTTGAATGAGAATGCGAGTTTTAAAATTTCTAATAAACTGCATTATGCTACTAGTATAAATTATGTTATTAGAATATTAATTATATGAATCTATCATTGTAATTTTAAAGATAATAAACTAACGGACAGTTTTACATAGCTAGGTATTAGAATTCTGAAGAATATCTAGAGCATTTATCTCTAAGCCTTAAGCATAACAATATAAACTCATATAAACTGATGGAGCAAATGGCATTTAAATTTTATTAACTTACAGTTTCAGTCCTGTTACATTAAGTGAAATATAATAATGTGAATACTCGATTTTCAGAATAACTACAAATGGTTTTTTTCATAATTCACCAGTTTTGAAGATTATTTTCATTCATTCAGTTTTTAGCTCCTGTTTTCCGTGGCATATGAGGAATGTTTGGTAATAAGGTAAATAAAACTCTGGTTATAATTAGTAAAAAAAAATTATTTTGGTTTTTGGAGACAGGGTTTCTTTGTGTAGCTTTGCACCTTTCCTGGAACTCACTCTGTAGCCCAGGTTGGACTCGAACTCACAGAGATCCACCTGCCTCTGCCTCCCGAGTGCTGGGATTAAGGTCATGTGCCATCACCACCCGGCTCATAATTAGTAAAAATTTTAAAAAGTTTTCTTCTGTTTAAATTCTTTGAGAAAATGAAACTAGATTCCTTTATATTAAAAAAGAATTGATTTGCAAAAACATAACATTTAATATGTCACTTTAGATGTTTCCTTCTGAAATATCCAAGATGCATATTGATAATCAAAGACTGAGGAGGGATAGAGACCTAAGAACAGACAGTTTGAAAGCAGTGTGCAAATCTCAAGTTTGGGGGGAAAATTTGAGAAGGAATGTGGGTATGAATTATGGGTATGGCTTTGTAAGAGTCTTTTTGGGAAAATGAAATGACATCTGAGTCGGGCTGTTAGAAGTGAGGATGGAGAAAAATCTGAAGTTCACTCATATAGAAACAAAACATCTGCGAAGACTCAGACACGGAGAAAGACCAGTGGCTGCTGCAGAGTAGGTCCAGTGAAATACAGATATGGACATGGGATCAAAGGAATAGAATTCAGGTATGTGAGGCTTCTCACACTATGTTTCCAACAAGGAGAATATATTGAAAACCTGCCCATAGAGTAGTGACATCATCAAATGTACTTTTCCTAAAGGCAATATAAAAGACTGAATGTCTCTCTAAAATTAATTCAAATATAATTCCCAATATGATGGTGTTTTGAAGTGGGAGGCAGTTAGGTCATGGGGTTGGGACCTCATATTTTGACCTTCATCAGGAAGGAGGAAAGATTTAAACAGCTGCATCAATCTCCCCATTTCTCCCTTTCTCTCTCTGAAAAAAAAAAAAGTCAAAGTTGGCAGTCTTCAGCCCGCAAGTAGACCTCACACCCAATCATGCTGACACCCTCACCAGCTTACAGTCTCCAGACTGAGCAAAAGAAATTCCTTTATGCCAAGCAATTCACTTTATGAGATTTCTTACAGTAGCCCATAGTTAGACACGTAGCCTTAATGGAATTTTTCAGAATGAAGCTGATGGATCTTGGTGATACTGAGCAGTCCAATTATGATATTGTTACAATACTGTATGGGAGAAAAAGTGCAGAGTTGAGTTAAAATATGGGATAAAAATCCAGCTTACAGGAGAAATACTACAAGTAGAATTGGTTAAAGTTGGTGACTCATTAAACATGAGATATGAGGGCAAGTGGGATTCTGATCCACACCGTGGAGTTTTGCTGCCCTGACTGTACAGAAGGTAGTATCATGGGCAGCATGGGGAGATACATGAGAAGGAACAGGTGCTAGAGGGTTTGGAAAGAGACGTGAATGAGAATGATAAAGTTGACGCTCTAGTGAACCATCTAAACAACATTCACTTAAGAACTTAACACAAATTAAGACTTAATGACAAAAAACAGCAGGTGTTGCTCGAGATTTGGAGAAAAGGGAAACTTTGTACCTGGCTGTCGAGGATGAAAATTAGTATAGTCATGGAAAACGACACGGAGGTTCCTCAAATACTGAAAATGATACTATCGTATGTTCCAGCAATCCTTCCTCTGAATACACAGCCAAAAGAAATAACAGCAGAGTGTAAAGATTCCTGCATCCCCTAAGTTCATAGATGGGGCAGATGTTGGGGTGGGCCAACTTCCACAATGTCATATATTTTATGTAAAAACATCTCACAATACCAGACTATCAGTTACTTAGGAGACTGAAGCAAGAGAGTATATATTCAAGGCCATCTTGAGGTACAAAGTGAGTTCAAGGCCAGCCTGGGAAACTGTGAGATTCTGTTTCAAAGTAAAAAGTGAGAAGGGTGCTCAGGCAGTTTCTCTGCAGCAACAGGGCACTAGATCCCCATCTATGAGGCCCTAGTTCAATCCCTAGTAAAAACACATGAGAAAAACACTGAAAGAAGGGGTGAGGTGGAGAGGAAAGGGAGAGAGAGAGAGACAGAGAGAGAGAGAGACAGAGAGAGAGAGAGACAGAGAGAGAGAGAGAGAGAGAGAGAGAGAGAGAGAGAGAGAGAGAGGAGGAGAGGATTTGTTTCAAAGTCAAAGTCAAGAGTACCTGGAATTCCTTGGACTTCCAAACGTTTAACTGTCATCGATTCCTTTAATCACATTTTAATAACTTAACTATGTTATTTAGGCACAACCCTTATGAGTTGCCCACTACTCTATTAGCTTTGGTTATATGGGATCATTCAAAGACTCTCAGATGCTACTTTCAAAAACTCTGAGCCCTGTTGGTGTCCTGACTTGCATCATTAGTCATTATCTTCCCATGAGGTGATCTTCATAATGGGCTGAATCCTGAAACTGTTGTCAGCTTGAGGAGCTTCTGGCTTCAGTAATCCCTGCTCTCCAGTCCTTCAAGCCGGTTTTCATATCGCCTTAAATGTGTGATAGTTGCTATTGGCCTGAATGATCCTGTTCCTTATGTGATGTCTCTAAAGGTAGACAGGAGCCAGCTTTGATCATTTTTCTTATTAAAGCTGTGTCCCACACTGGTAAATGGCACTTGGGAGGTTCCTCCATCCACTCTGTTTTCCCTCATTTTCTGCCAAGCAGGATGACTAATTCCACCCACACCTCCACTTCCAGCTTTATCTCCAGCCCCTTGTCCCTAATGACATCAGCTTTTTATTGTCAGAATAACATACAAAGACAGCTTGGTTCCCTTTCAATGCCTCTCCCTGGGGATGTTAATTATTTGGCTCCACCAAAAACACAGATCTTGAAAACTTTACTTAATCGAATTCTCAGATTTTTGTTTTCTGTGCTATACATGCTTGGATTTTATATGTGCTGAACAATAAGCAGATAACTCAAAAAATAGCTTCTTTTTTACTTCAATAGTTCTTAACTTTTCATACTCTAAGTTTATGGCTGTATTTTTACCACATACTATTGTTAGGGTATGGGGGAAGAAATTGAAGTAAAGAAACACGAGGGAGGGTGGGAAGGAAGGGTTGGAGATGGGTAAGAGGGTGGTAGAGGGAGGGAACTTGATTTTTCTCAAAGTTTACATGGATATTTTTATCGCATGCCATTCACAACTTTCGTTTCAAAATCTCCTTAGCTAAATGGAATTCAGTAAATAATTCTAAGCATTGATCGTCTCTCATTGATAAAAATTGGTATTTTAAAGATTTATTTTATTTCATTTTATGTGTGTGTGTGTGTGAAAGAGAGAGAGAGAGAGAGAGAGAGAGA